>NQII01006347.1:0-125267 GCA_002778355.1 Clitarchus hookeri
GATAGCCCCACATGAAATAGTACCGTTTTTATGCCGTATCTCCGGGAATAATCAACCCAGTTCTTCCAAATTTGGCTAAGAAGTTGTACAGTGATAGGCCATATTAATGTATATAAGTCTCTCTTTTTCTGAATGACGCCTATACAAACGTTTTATCTTAGTGTAATATATCTACGAAACTATATAAAAAAATTTAAATTTAACTTTGTATATTGTATCTATGACAATCATCGAATGTGCTGATACACAAACTTTTTGTTCTCCATTTATGAAGTTCGTCAAATTAACAATGGAAATTTTTTGCCAAATCTCGAGGGTCAATCGACTTATTCGCGCCAAAATGTCACGCGTATTGCTACAGTAGGGTACGTAAATTAACATGTGTTATGTGCGGCAGGCATGTTTTAATGAGGTTAATATAAATAATGTAGATTAATTTGTTATATCTCTGAAACGTTTCAACAAAATTCAACCAAATTTTGTACGCGAACAGTATTAATTAGAAGCTAAATTTATGCATACAGAAATCCTCTTTTGTCGGAATTTTTTGCAAAGTTGTGTCAGGTGAGTAAATTGAACATTTTGCCACATTTTGAGAATAATTCAACTAATTACCACAAAATTTTGCAAACCTACAGAAGGTCATGTAAAGTTACGTGATTTAAATGAGGTCCAACAATGATTTTCAAACTGGCGGCCATATAAATATTTTGATATATTTAGCATATCTGTTTAACAATTTCACAATTACAATCAAACTTTTTATGCTGGCGGTATCTATTAGAAACATCGTGTATAGAACCTCTTTTTAAACAATTTTGTAAGATAGCCCCTTTTAAGAAAATAATGTTTTTATGCCATAATTCGGAGACCACTCAACCGATTTCCACCCAATTTTTCACACAAATGACGTTACGGTAAGCCATGTAAACTTATGTGTTTTAGTGGTGAAACATTAGACTGATTACATCCGAAGTTCATGCTCCAAATCCTACCTCCATGATGCAGTTAACTGCAAACTAGCTTAATTTTACGAGTTTTTTTTCTGAATTCCAATCGCGGGTAAGTCACTCTTGTATTTTAATTTTCTTTGTACTGTTGCACATATTTTTTTCTGGTTTCATCTCTTAATGATGTTGCTGTCAATAAGACGTCAGCGTCTACCTACCATCTAAGCTTTTAAGACCTTCACTAAAATGTATTTGCACCCATGTAGAGGAAATTAGGCACACCTGTTGTTAGTAACTCCATATGNTTTAAGACCTTCACTAAAATGTATTTGCACCCATGTAGAGGAAATTAGGCACACCTGTTGTTAGTAACTCCATATGATTTATATTATTATAAAATAAATATTAAAATTAAAGATAAAATATAAATTTATGTTAAATTTAACCAAAATGCAGGTAGTTTTATGTTGACATAAGTATAGAACGCTTTTGATAAACGGAATATTTAAGAAACATCCAAACACGTCATAAATAGAGTGATTTTCCAAAGGTTAGATTCAAAAAGTGTGAATAAACCGCGAGCAGTGACGGTCGGCACGAGGGACCATGCACACTCACGGTTGCACGACGTGTTGCCGCTCCAGCGTCCGTCGCGGGCGCACTTCCACAGGTCCGTGCCGACTANCGCGGGCGCACTTCCACAGGTCCGTGCCGACTAGCTTGTAGCCGAGGCGACACTTCACAGAGACCGCGGTGCCGATGTCCAGCAGCTGCTGCTCCGCAGACAGCTCCTTGGCCAGGTAGGCGTTGTCCGGCACCTGGACACGCAAGGGCCTCGCACCCACATGCTTACGGAGGACAAACCCCCGGCGAACCCCTTGCCGAAATACAACCGTGGACTGAAGATGAGGTAGACCGATCTCGCTGGCTGCGCACAACTAAGGTTAGCTCTACTCAGGTTAGGAACAAAACGAGTTTTCTAATGAGAGAGTTTGGCATAGAGAAAATTTCCGCCGCTAGTTGCGCAGTGTTCCAAAGATGTCACTTTTAATTAAAATTTTGAGCTAAGTCAATAATAAAATAGAAATATTTTACTTAGTTACGTAGTTATATTATATTTAACTTGTGATTAATGAAATTATTTTGTTTTTTAGTGTTGAAAATATATAAAATACGGCACACATCCGACACTAGCGCTTACCTAGTGGCAAACCATTTTAGTTGCCAAATCAAAAGCATCGAGCTTCCCAACCTGACTAAAATAAACCTTAGCACAACTAATCCCTGTGTCCCAACATTGAACTGCTTTTCTAGCCAATGCGGCTATAAACCATTCACGGTTACTTCACACTTTTCTGAAGTCCTCCTAAAGTTCTACTTCCAGGATATTCATCTGCGTCGTTCAAACTAAGCTTAACAAAGTATGGAAAATTAAACCAAAGAGACGCCGCGCCGAATTCTTGCGCACTCAGTTGTAATAAAATTTTGCGAGAGAACTATTCCTTACTAGGCGTTACTAACACATGTCTTTTCTCGCTGTTTTTATTTGTATTATTTATAAATAAAGCATTATAATTTATACATAAAATATAAACAACATTTCAATCCAAAAATAGTGAGTTTTATGAACACAAGTAGAAAATACTTGTGATACGTGGCATATTTAGGAAATAACTAAACACGTCATCCATGGGAAGATTTTTCAAAGGTTTGATTCTAAAGTGTGAAGAAACTGCGAAAAGACTACAGCTAAAACGGCGTGGATTGGATTTGAAGTTATAATAGTGTTTAGTAAACAAGTGATTTGAGATGTATGCATACTTCCTCTAACCAATTTGTAATGTAGTTAGATTAAATTCAACTTGGTAAATGTATTTTATTCACATAGTAGTGCTCGTCATTTAAAAATTGAGAAGTAAACAAACACGTTAATCACTGCTGACAGTTGTGTTCCTTTGGGGTAGGTCAATGTTGGGTACATACGCAGAAGACGAATATGCGGTTTACCTCATCTTTAGTGCTCGCCTCCTGCCAAGGCGAACCGGGTTCAATCCCCGGCCGGGTCGCTCCCGGATTTTCGCATGTGGGAATCGTGCCGGACGATGCTGCTGGTCAGCTGGTTTTCTCGGGGATCTCCCGTTTCCCCTACCCTTGCAATCAGGCGCTGCTCCATACTCACCTCAATCACCCTCATCGACTCTCAAGGCCTCACTGTTAACAGCCACCCAAATCTCTTCACTCACTCACCTTCAGTATATACAGGATGATTCTAAAATCATAGGACAAACATTGAGGGGTGGTAGAGCTCACTAAAACAAACAATTATTGTATTGGAATATATGGGCGGAAGTGAAGCGTTGAGGCACAAACACAAAAACATAACACGTTAACGGAAACATAAAATGTTCATTACCTGCATACTTAACGAGTGACTCCGTACAGAAAATGTTAAAAAAAAGTTGCTGGAAATGCATCCACCAACAGACACGCATGCTTGGCGACCTCAACATATGGCGTGATTGGCTGACAATGGTGGCGTGCGTGAAATACCCAGCGTATTTGAATATGTTCGCCAATCACTCCACCGACGCTACCAAGCTTGCATTACTGTCGGTGGTAGCAATTTTGAGCAATTATTATAAACATTGCTGTAAAAAGGCATTTAGCGGTGACGTAAAAAAACAATGTGTTGCATTTAATGTGTTATTTTTGTGTTTGTGCCTCAACGCGTCACTCCCGCCCATATATTCCTATACAATAATTGTTTGTTTTAGTGAGCTCTACCGCCCCTCAATGTTTATACCATGATTTTAGAATCACCCTAGAGATTCAACTAAGATACAACTAATGGAGGTGTGGAGATGACAGGGACAATGCCGTAGGTTTCACGTCAATACGTTTGTCTGCGTTAACGAGTAATATTATCTTTTGGAAATGGCGAATAAATGAATGTAACGAAATTTATACAGTATATTCATGACTACTTCCAACTTTACTTAAGCCATGCTAAAGTTCTACTTTCAGGATATTCCTCCGCCTCATGCAGACAACACATCACATTTGTATTCTTAAGTTAATAATATTTTGTATGAGGACTATTTATTACTAGGCATTACCAACACACCTATTTCCTTTCTGGACCACTCATGTTAATTATAAATTAGCTGGAGCAAGTTGTAATAAGCATGAAAAGGAACGATGAAGGAAGGAATCGGTCATTACCTGCGTTAATGAGCCATCCCAGGGATTGCGGAAAATAATTTAAAACTGAATTCAAGATGGCTGATTCAAGAATCAAACCACGTCCTCCCAAATGAGCACTGTAAGTGGAAACTATCTAATTAAAGTTTGTTCATTGTTAAGTGAGCACTTTCTAGAGTCTTTCCTTTAATTTTAATTTATTATCCTTCTGGAATATGTAAAATTAACATTGCCGTGGGCCTGATCACTTGATCCATCCGCGATCGAAGTAAAACCATGGAACTGTTAGGAATGTGAATGCGTTTCTAATATGCAAATGCATACTCTGATATGTACATAATAATAAATACTAAATTCAGTGGCCATAAATTTTAGCGTTACATGTGCAATTAAACGTTACATGTTAAGAACTATTTTTTTTAACTCGCTGCCAACTTAACTAACAGCTTGCGTGCTAGTGTATAATGCAGTTTATACGTAGTTATGAGCAAAGGTCCATGAATTTCACAAATTTAAAGAGCGTATACTTTCATGTTTCATTCTTGACTGGACCACAGCTGTTGGGACACGCCCTAGACGACTTCTCAGTCAGTAATAAACAGGAAGACATGTCGTGACCGCGTCACGTGCGACCAAGTCAAATAACAAAAGAAGCCTCTCGCCGTGGCCAATGAATGAACAATTTCAACCCGAGCATTTAGGAAACTTAATAGTATAGTCTGCTGACCTTATAATTACGGAATTGACGTGCCCTTAGTTAAGAGTACGTTTCATTCACGGTTACTTCCAACTTTTTTGAAACCCTGGATAAGTTCTACTTCCAGGGTATTCCTCCGCCTCATGCGAACAAAGTGTTAACAAAGTCCAGATAATTACACCTGCGCACTCTATTTAATAATATTTTGCATAATAATTATTTCTTACTGGGTATTAGCAACACGCCTTTTCTCTCCCTGCTTCTATCCATATTAATTATAAATTAAATAATATAAAGGTAATGTTAAAACATAAGAAAAAATTAATTTTATATATATAAGGTATTTTTTTGTTAACAGAAATATATAACGCTTGTGATACGTGACATATTAAGGAAACAACCAAACACGTTATATATGGGGTGATTTTAAAAGCTGTGATTAGCGAACTGTGCATACACCGCGAATAGACTAAAGAGATTATTGTTTAAATGTTTGGTTCAGAAGAGTATTCTTTACCATGAACAAACAATATCACTTAATGTCGGAAATGTCAGTAATTCATGGCCAATACTATACTTTCTCGTATCGTCTGTGCTTCAATCCCCGGCCGGTTGACTCAGGGATCTCCCGTTTCCCCCACCTTTTCATTCCGGTGCTGCTCCATACTCACCTCACTTCACTCTCATCGGCTCTTAAAACCTCGCTGTTAAGAGCCGCCCAAATCAATGTCTTCACTGTTCATTGTACTCGCCTTAGGGCTGGGGCAGCCGAGTACTTCCTTCTCGCAGACGGGCTCGTCGAAGTTGACGACGGCGGTGGCGTCGGTGGTGTTGGCCAGCTCCCAGGAGCCGTCNGCCGGCGACGACCACTCCCCGCTGGCGAGACACTCGAGGGTGTCTTCGCCCTCCAGGTTGAACCCCTCAGCGCAGCGGAACTCCACTTCGCTGCGGAACTCGTATTTCCGCCCGTGCTCCAACGTCGTACTGATGAGAAAAAAAAAATTATATTCACGGAAAAAAGCATACGTTTGAAAAATGTCACTGCCCCTATCTGCATGTGCCCACTAAAGTAAGTAACAGCGGAGAAAATGTCGTTCCGTGCTTTAACGTTGAATTATATGTAGTAGGTAAACATTTGAGAATACTAAATAAATTTATGCTTCTTTATTTTTTTAAAATCATTAAATGTAAAAATGAGCAAATTCTTAAATATTTACTTTTCCAATCTTTTGACAGTTTCACTTGACCGACACATGAATAAAGTGATCAGGCCAATAGCAATGTTAATATTACATATGGTGGAAGAATACACAATGTGCATAGAAGAAGGTCTTAAGCAGGGCTTTCAAAAATGCTCAGTTTGAAATGAACAACCTGTAACGTATATAACGAAAAGATTGGAAATTCGTTAGCAAATAAAATCCGTGGGATACTACAGCGAAGATAATGCAAACTTTTAATTTCTTAATATTTTTTTTAATAGTGTCATGAACCTAATAAAACCAATATTAATAAGTTTCGTCTTTTAACAAACATGCCGTAATCAACTTTGGTATATTATCTCGACATATTTTTAAGATGTTCATTACGCTATAAAAAAATTTTCTAGTTAACTTCCTAAACCATTACGCGAGTTTCTAATCTATACATAGTATGGAAATAATACCACATATCACACTGCAATTATAAGCATGTTTAACGTGGCTACTATGCAAATATGGGAACCTTCACACGCATTTGATTCTTTCCTGAACAAAAGATGGAACGCTACCATGGATGTATGGGGAAAAAACGTTACCATTAGCACTTTCTCGCTACTGCGTATATAATGATGTGGTGAATCTGCGAATAATTTCTTAGTACCTGAGGTAGGCAACCTCTACAAACATTGTTCAAAAACTTACATTGTAAAATATATGCCATTTTTTTGAGGCCGTATATGGCCAGTGATAATTACGTGACCCTCACAATGAACTTAATCCCAGGATATGATGACTGGCATGACAATATAGGAATATCTTTGTAACGACACAAACGTTACATCTTCATCCACAGGAGTGTGTGTGAGAGACATTAAACAGCTGAGGTCTCAAGCGCTCATAAATGTAAAGCGAGGGATAGACAAAGCAGCGAAGTGATGCAATGGTAGGGGAAACTGGAGTAACCCAAGAAGACCCGCCAACCAACGGCAAATTCCGTCAGCTCACCCACATACAACACAAAGGAGACGAGTGGTAAGACCAACATAACCGCGACCCCCAACAAAATACTCTATATATACTTACAACATTTGTTATTGCAGATTTACAAACATGCATACGTCAGGCCCGCATGGAGATTTATCGATGACTGGTAAAAAAGAAACATTGGGGCCATTACTCCACTAATTCGCTGACTTTTAATCGATTTCATTGTAATGTTTATTTTCTGGAGAGATTTCGATTTTGTGCAGAGGTTTTATAAGTTATGTGCGGTTACAGATACAATGAACTCAGGAAAACGCAAGGCAGCAGCTCTAAANTTGTGCAGAGGTTTTATAAGTTATGTGCGGTTACAGATACAATGAACTCAGGAAAACGCAAGGCAGCAGCTCTAAAGATATGTATAGAGCATTTACATTCATAAATTTATTTATTAAAATCATGAATCACTTCTGGAGTTTCCTAATTATAGTCTGTTCATGGTTAGTTTTTTTTTTTTAAATCAATAGTTTAAAAAAGGGTTATCTATAACTGAATATACTTGAACGGGCACATTCACTGGCATGCTCCCAATAAAGTTTGCAGCGATGAACGAAAAGTAGTGGTATGACGTCTTAGTGTTTAAACTATGGTTAAATTTTAGGGAAATGGATATATTTTATTTAATACATTTTAGTTTCATGCAGACGAAAGAAAGTAAGAATTTGCATATTAGTAAAATATTTGTGTTACTGACTATTTCACAGTTACAACGGAAATACGCAGGAATAAAGTGTCTAGGTCCAGGGCTTCGTTAGTTTCACATGCGGCGGAAGAATATAAAATGTGCAGAAAACTAAATCTTAAATAGAGCTTTCAAAAGTGATAAATTAACCGGGAAGAGCCTACAATCGCATGCCGGCACAGCATTATTTCCACGTCGTGCGGTCCCCTAACTACACATATCATTGCGGCTACTCTCTGTTACCCATTACTGATATTCAAAATATTGAATACCACCACCAGGTTGCGCAGGCGCCTACGCCCGTTGTTGATAGTACGCACACTTATTCTTCCCTTGAATTTTTTATTCATACACATATTTGTCGCTGTCTCACGTCATGTACATCCACAGCCGAGTGGGCGCATACGTCCCGTTGCGAAACACTATCTTTTCGAATGTGAATCTTTCCAGTTGAAAATTTTCCCATATATTTGCGGGAACGCTTCCTGTTCCTTTTCCTTCACGTGGGGGTTTTTTTTCTTCCCCTTTGTCTTGCCTCTAGGCGCCTACCTTTTCCCTTTTTAATTTCTACGTTTCCTTTTCTCACTCTANTTTTCTTCCCCTTTGTCTTGCCTCTAGGCGCCTACCTTTTCCCTTTTTAATTTCTACGTTTCCTTTTCTCACTCTACCTTCCGTCTTCCATAGTATGGGGGTTTTGTTTCATTTTCCCCCTGTTCTTTACTAATCCTTGTTTCGTATTTTTANCCTTCCGTCTTCCATAGTATGGGGGTTTTGTTTCATTTTCCCCCTGTTCTTTACTAATCCTTGTTTCGTATTTTTATTTTTCAGTTGCTGTATCTTCACCTACCATCTAATTGTAGCAGAGCGCATACACGCTGGTATACATTTGTACTTTATCAATGTTCATTTTTCTGTAAAAATTTAATTTCAAATTTTTTACAGTGTCATTCTTAAATCAAATGAATCAAATCAGTCCCCTAATTAAATGGTATCCAGGTCAGAGTGCACCCCATATGCCACTCCCTTTCTCCTTCTAGACGAATCTGAACTTCAGTTGTTTACTGGCAGTGTTGCCAACTAGCGGGATATTTCCTATGTCGTGGCATTTTTCGGCTCGAAATGTTGAAAAGGGATTAAAGAGGATTTCGGCATGAAAATATCCCAAATAAATTGTGGGAAAACGAAGTAAATTAATACTAGTTTTTTGATAAAGTGTTCTCTAAAAAGTGTTTTCTAACACAACTTAAAACCATTAGTATGAGGGTTAATTAAAAATAAACAGTGAGGTATGTAACTGGTGTTTACGACGCTAAAAGAATTCCTGACAATCAAATTACGAGGCACGAAGACTGCGCTAATTGCTGTGGAGAGCTTCAACTGGAGTTGTGTAATCAGGTCGGTATTTCAAGCCAATTAAATTGACTTCACAGATCTGGATACAGGAAAATCATCTAAAACTGCATGTACCTGTAATGCAGAACCTGATCAATGTTAAGTTGCTGTTTGCATATTAATGTGTTTGTATATATAAGAAATGAAAGACATTATTTACGCAAATTGAGGTTATTCTTGTAATAAGTTATTACATTGCCTGAAAACTGTGAGACGACTGTGAAAAATTAAATTTATTAATATTGTGGAAATTCAACATAGACTGTTCACGGTCAACTGAGCAATTCTGAAAGCCCTACTTAGGATCTACTTTTCTTCTAATTTTGTATCCTTTCGCTGTATATAAAATTAACATTGCCATGGACCATCTCACTTTCTTCATGCGCCATGAAATTGAAACCATGGAATTTCTAGTAAAGTAAAGGATTTAATAAAAATGTGTACTTTTGTATGTAAAAAACAAGAAATACAAACTTTGGCAGACATAAATATTAACATTACACTCGCAGTACAACGTCAAGTATTAGAATTATTTATAACGATTCGCTGCCAACTTAACTGGCAGCATGCAAGCCAGCGTGTACTTTATAGTCCATTCCTGGTTGCTTACAACTTATTTGAAGCCCTGCTGAAGTTCTACTTTCTGACTATTCCTCCGCCTCATGCAAACAAAACTTTACTAAGTCTAAAAATTACACCAAAGGTACAACGCACTGCGTTAATACGCACTCAGTGTTATAATATTTCCCATAAAAACTATTAATACTAGGCATTACCAAAACAGCATATGTTCTCTTTGTTTTTATTTATATTAATTATAAATTAAATATTATAATTTATAGATAAAACGTTAGTAAAAGTGTAATTTAACCAATAATAAGGTACTTTTATTTTGACACTAGTATAAAACGCATGTGATACGTGTCATATTTTGAGAAACAACCAAACACGCCATACATAAGGTGATTTACCCAAGGTTTAATTCAAAAAGTGTGAAGAAACCGCAAATAGACTTATAGCATGTCTGTCATTATGATCAGTGATATATTTGAAAGACTGATATGAAAAATGCTCTTTTTACCACGAACAGTGTGGGACATTGTAAGCCTCCAGCGTGTTACTTTCGCCTTGCGCTGGTTGCCAGCAGTGCTTACTGGTTGTCGCGTCCGGGCTGCAGTAGGCTGGCGTCGCCGTCCTGCATCCGCGGCAAGGCGGGGCAGAGCACCGGCGGGCAGGAGGGCGGCTGGCCGGCCCACGCCCCCAGCTTGCGGCACGTGAGAGGCGACGCCGCTTCCTCCAGCTGGTAGCCTTCCTCGCAGTCGTAGCGCGCAAGCTCCCCCACCTCGTACAGCTTGTCGCCTCCGGCCGTGTCGTTGCCGGACAACACCGACCCGTGCTCCACGCTGAAAACACATGCCCGCTTGCTGCACTTGTGGTCCGTTCACGGTCACTACCGACTTCAATGAGGCCTTGCTACAGTTCTACTTCCAAGTCATTCCTCCGCCGCATGCAAACAGAGCTTAACCATGTTAAGGTTAATTCCACTCAGGTTAGGAACAAAACGACTTTCCTTATGGGGAGTTTGGCATAGAGAAAATGACCGCCACTAGGTTAGCGCTAGTGTCCCAAAGAGGTCACTTTAAATTAAAATGTTAAGCTACGTTAAAAATAAATGAGAAACATTTAACTTAGTTAAGTAGTTATTTAACATTTGATTTATGATTATTGCAATTTTTTTATTTTGAACGTAGAAAATAGAAAAAAATCCGGTACACAATGCAACACTAGCGCTTACCTAGGGGCAAAAAATTTAAGTTACCAAACTAAAAGCACTGAGCTTCCCAACCTGAGTATAGAAAAATACACCAAAAGGACAACGCACCGCATTCGTGCGCCCTCAGTGTAATAATATTTTGCGTAATGACTATTTCTTACCAGGCATTTCCAACGCATATAATTTATCTCTGTTCTTATTCACATTACCTATAGGTGAAATATTGTAACTTATAGATGGAATACAAGATAAAGTTCAATTTAACCAAAAATAAGTAACTTTGATGTGAACACAAGTATGAAACTCTTGTGATAAATTACATATTTAGGGAACAATCTAGCACGTCATAACATGGGGTGATTTTTCAAAGGTTTGATTCAAAAAGTGTGACGAAACCGCGAATATACTATAGCCCAGTCACGGTTAAAGTCTATTCACCGTATCTTCACACTTTTTGAATCAAACCTTTAAAAAAATTACCCAACGTATTACGTCAGGGGTTGTTTCCTAAATATGTCACGTATTACAATCATTCCATATTTCTATTTACATAAAAATATCTTAGTTTCTGCTTAAATTTATCTTTTACTTATATTTTGTTTATAGATCATAATATTTCAAGTATAATTAATATGAATTTTAAAAAATATGTGAGTTGGTAATGCCTAGTAAGAAATAGATCTCATACGAAATTCTAATAAACTTAGTGCGCACGAATGCGGTGCGCCGTCCCTTCGGTGTAATTTTCTATACTTGGTTGAGTTATTTGCGTGAGGCAAGGCTTCAGAGAAGTTGGAAGTAACCATGGACTACACATCCAATTTTCTGAAGCCCAGCTAAAGTTCTACTTCCAGGATATTACTCCGCCTCATTCAAACAAAGCTTAGTCAAATATATAAAACCAGCGAATTGGCACGGCTTCACCCGGGTATAATTGAGTTTTACAGTGATACACTAATAAATAAATTACAAAAAAAGAATGTATTTATGTGAAGACAGAATTACAAAAAATTATTATACTATGTCGGCCTAGGTTTTTTGACTGATTACGGCAACCTAAAAGGAAGTAAATACTTTTTACCCGATAGCCAAGAAGTAGGGTATTGTTTTTGGAGTGTATCTGTGCAACAATTGCGTAGTTACCACATTTCCGCTTTCCAGCGTCGATATATGAAAATCAAAAATTGAGTTTCATCAAGTTGTAGCTTTAGAAATAAGTGCACCTAGAAAATAATTTTTGCGATTGGCTGAGGGATCTTAATCGATCTCCAAAGTTAAGCAACGTTCCCAGCGGCACACATTTGGATGGGTGACCGTTTAGTGGCATTACATCTGAGCGCTTCCAGGCTTCGGAGGGCACGTTAAATATTCTGACCCGATTGTTATCGATTGATGGCAGTCGTTAAGCTATTTCAGAGGTCCTTGGACGGCCTGATAAACTCTGACACCAGAGGAAAAAAAATATTTCGGTCACTTTCCCAGCCGTTGCAGAATTACGTTTTGTTGTTATTCCACAGTAACCGTAGAATTTTCCGGAATAAAAAGTGTTTTATCTCCTATCCCAGGACCTAGAGTACCCACATACCAAATTTCATCTAAATCCGTTCAGTCGTTATGGAGCTGAGTGGTAACAAACATACACACACACAGACTTTCGCATTTATAATATTAGTAAGGATTACCCTAAAGAGGAAATGCACCTAATTCCTGTGCACTCGGTGTAATAATATTTTGCATAAGAACAATTTCTTACTAGGCATTACCAACGCACGTATTTTCTCATTTTTTTATTTATATTAACTATAAATCAAATATAGTTTTTATATAAACATAAACAAATTTACAGTTTAGCTAAATATTAGGTCGATTTATTTTAACACAAGTATAAAACGCTTGTAACACACGATACAGTTATGAAACTGCTAAGCACGTCACACATGGGGTGATTTTTCGAAGGTTTGTTTCAAAAAGTGTGAAAAAACTGAACATGGACGATAGCATGCACTGAACAGTCCACAAGCCCACCTCCTCGCTGCACACCAACTCGGAAGAAAGGAATTGAAAGAAACTAAAAGAAGAAGTAGCTAGTGCCTCTGTATGCAGCACAGTAATTATTATGCATGGAATGTATCGATTTATGAGGGGGGTAACCGGCCTGCAGACGGTACACCTGAAAACAAAAAAAAAGTTCATGTAAACATATATGTTCTATGTTAAATGGTTCCCGATGTAAGGCGTTCCAAATTTCTGCTGGAATTTTTAATAGCCGTGTTGATCCACCCCTGTTCGCGTCACTGCAGCGCTGACTATGTACCAGCAGTGATTCACTCTTGCAAAAGGTGCTCAAAATGTTCACCTGGTATCTGAATGTACGCCTGCACACGTTGCATCAGTGAATTGACATGCTAAATCACCCCAGGTGTGCCATTGATATGTTGGCAACCTTGTTCCACACACTGGCAAAACATTACAATGACCATAATAGATGTAGTGTAAACGATAGTCATGAGATGTCCACACAGGTAATAATCCACTGTGTTCAGATCAGGTGAGCGTGCAGGCCAGGTGATTGATACAGTACAACCCATTCGCCTGTGTGGAAATCGCCGTTCTAGATAGGCCCTGGTCACTATATTGGAATGTACTAGCCCCCCATAATGTATGAACTACATGCGGTGTATCAGATCGAACGGAACATCCCCGAGTAGCACATGTAACTGTTGTTGCAGAAAATTACAGTAAGATTGTCCTACCAAGTGCTTGGTGTCTGACGTGCATTGGATGTCAACAGTGAAATGAGCCTAGCAACACACACTCGAACCTGTCATCTGTACACATTAAGAGGAGCACCGACTGCCGATAGCGGACACAGTGACATGGGTCTATAACTCAAGAACCACCGAATCTAGGACATTTGTTCATACGGACTTTCCGTTTTGTTATGGCGTGTACTGTCGACACTCTGGTTATATCATACATTAATTTACACAAAATGTAAATTGTAGAATACATCTCCACGACATACAGGGAAATATACGCTACTGCTCCGAGCATCAAGTCATAGTGCTAGTTACAATATTAAAGGATGAAGAAAGTAATACTATTTGTAATCTATGTAAAAAATTTCCTCCCGTTCTGATGGTTTCTTCTTGGTTTTGCATTTTTCACACACACGAATTCAAAAAACCGATAGTTTCGATCATAGTTAAAGTTTTGGTAAGTAATACACTTTATTTTAGTTTACACATTATGGTGGTAATTAGTGGGGGGCCGTTTACTATCTCCATATCCTCCCTCCCTTCGCTATACCTCTGGAATCCACCTTCACCAAGGGCCATGGGTGGAGCAGTAGTCAGACTCCTCGCTTCCCACCAATGCTAATCAGGTTCGATTCCCTACAGAGTCACCTGGGTTTTCGTATGTGGGATGCATAGCGAACTTTTCTGTTGGCCTGCTGCTACATGTGCACCTTGCTTCAAACTTTCCTCGGAGTACTACTCGGATTTGTGACAACCACGAGACGAAAGAAATCCATTTATGGCATGGTGAACTAGGGATTATAAAGCCAAGTGCACAGGAACAGGAACGAGCAGACTCACTGACTTGCATGTTACTTGCATTGACTGATAGTCCGTATTGTATGATCAGTAAGTCTGTGACACTGGCATCCCGTCTCTGCGTGGCCGGGTAAAGTAACAGGCTGTGCTAGATATCAGTTTACTGGATCAGTGCCAAAGATCTGTGTGTAGCCATAACCTCGATTGTGCCGTTCCCGACATATGGCAAAGAGGGCGCACAGTAAACAATGTTGGTCCTGGACTTTGTGAGTCCTCACATGATTGGACTGAAATAGTGGACAGGACAGTGTTAGACTTGTGATTCATGATTAACTCTATAGCATATGACCCACATACTCGGACTTGAATAATATCAAGAGTAAAGTTTAGAATCGTGAGCAGTGTTAGTCTTGTGTCTACGAGAAGGTATACATACACATAATTGTGATGAACTTGCCAAGAAAAACAAGAGCACAAATAGAACACAATGGTGACATCAAAACCAGCCCATTTAAACATATTAAGCAAATTAATGATGGATGTCTTTTGTTGAATTCATATGTTATGGTTAAACCACTCAAGGCAAGAAGTAAAGATTTGAGTGATATACATGACCAAATAAATTTTCCTAAGTCGTTGGCAGTTGCCACAATAAACATACTACTGGATAGTGAGTTCGATTGGGCACAATTCCAGCTGTCGCCAAAATAGTAGAAATTGCATCATTGCCATTAATGGACTGGAAAGAAATGTAAATGATTTATGGATGATGGAGTTATATGAAGATTGGACAGAAAGAGAGGGTGGTGATGACATCGAAAAAGCAAGTGAGCCTGATGGTGATCAAGGTGGGGACTATGATGAACATCGCTATTCAAGTAGAGAAATACCGAAGATAAAAATAAGGAAGTGAAAATTCTTCTGTCCAAGTTCTAGATGTTGATTTGAGATACGCTTAAATAATCCAATAATTTACAATGTTTGAAGATGGTGGGGAATGTATAAGAAATGTTAGGTATACCAAAGATGTATCAGAACCAAAAAGTCCTAAAAGCCATGAAATATCAGCAGATGTAAGGGCAAATAAGAAAGTTCTGTATGAGCAGGAAACGCAATATGAGTGTGACTCATTGGCAGAAGATGACTTTATCAAAGGAATAGAAAAAAAATTTTGAAAACACTCATACTAATAAGGCCAGTGAAATTTTAACAAATATGGTTAATTGGCTTCTCAGTAAAAATTTCAAGATCAATATAATCCAGGCGAGTCGGTTGGTACCAAAAGTACAATCAACAGCTTCGGAATATCTTGGATAGGATATTGATCGAGTATGCGTAGCTGATTGGCGAGGTATGTACAACATCTGCAAGTTGGAAAAAGCAAAGAAGCAGAAATAGTGAACGAAGTGACTATTCTGGGCATCAAGAATTATGCAAAGTCACTAAAAGGGGAGGAACTGAATCCAAAGTCACCTAATAAAGTGGTACCTTTGTACCCAGAGAAGGAAGGAACCTCCATTACACAAATAAAAGAAAAACTGAAGCAAACCATAGATCTCGTAGAAGAGGGTTGGCAGGTAATGAAAATGAACGAACTACGAAAATGTGGAATAATCATTAAAGCAGATAACAATGAGATCCTGTAAAAGTTAAATAACCATGCTAAGATCAAACAATTGTGTCTCAAATTAGAAGTCCCTAAGTATGGAAGATTAAGAATGATTATTTATGACATACAAAGGTTCGATGACTATGGCAGCCTGATGGAGACCATATACAGAGATAAGTTAAGGAAAAATGACAAAAGAGATATTTTTAAAGAAAGTGTCAGTAAGTTATTGCACTGGAAAAATGGATACCGGGGGCAGGGGGTAAATGAGTCACTGGAATGCAAAACCGACATATGAAATCTGTTGTTAAGGCTATGAAAGCTGCAGTGTACAAGATTATATATATAGCTCGTTGCTTTAAATGCCAACAATGGGGTCGCATTGCCAAGATATGCGATACAGAGTCCATACTCAAGGTGTGCCAAAAAAGAAACCATAATTATTTGAGGATTGTCCTACAAAAACAGATAAACATCACCAAAAGAAGTGCCACAATTTTAAGAAGAAACAACTAGACCATAAACCCAGATTAGAGTTAAGGGAATGTCCAACATTACAGAGAGCCGTGTCAGATGAACTTACTATGATTTAGTATGGATTATACAAGATACGATTTTGGCAGTGAGCCTACAAAGGTCATTGGAGGCAACATCTGAGCTGAACAGTATAATGGTGGAGCAGGGTCTCGACTTGGTTCTGCTTCAGGTAACTCGTGTATCATTTGATAGAGTATTATTTCACAAAGGAGCTCTTTACACGACTGAAGGGGGGGAGGCAATGGTTAGGTACACAGAACCAATATGGGCATTGGCATATTGATGTTAAATATTGTCTCGAGCATACATCGTGTATGTATCCAATTGAAATATGATTATTATGAATGTTAGCTATTGTCCTCATACTTCCAGTTTAAAGATTATGTTTAAACATAATTTGGATAGCTGGTATACGATATTGGATCTGGGAAAAGCCATTGATCATTGGAGCAGACATCAATGCAAAATAGGAGTTATGTCATCATCTGAGACAGATGATGCTGGTAAAAAGACAGCAAAATATAGAGTGATAAATTATTTGTTTATGGTGTGACGATTGGATCGTCACATGGTTATTTGCCGCACAAGTCTCTTGACATCTGTTTTTTATATTATGTGTCGTCCCTAAATTAAGGTGTCATAATATGTTCCGACAATGTTCCCTATATTGTATAGTTTACCTCCGTTTAATTTTAATATATATGTTTATACATTAAAATTATTTTTTATATTTTAGTATTTTGTATTAACGTAAATGTAGTTTGTGGAATGGGCCACCTTATTGTGGTGCAGTCATTAGTTAGCCAGTGCGACGTTCTCGTACAGGTAGTCGGTACCCAGCCATGATATGGAGTAGTTGTTGCTGAGCCGCGGATGGAAAGAGTTCCTGCCGAGTCGTCGTAAGAGGCACTTGATACCAGGACGTGGTATGAGCGAGTCGTCACCTGGCCGACTTCAGAAGATTTCGTCTTCGAACCGCATGAGGCAGTGGGCACCAATTCGTGGACATTGAGGGTTATGACCTAGCAGTGGCTGGCTGCAGACATACACAATTGTTACCAGTGGTCGGCCGCGGTGTAGCTTTTCTGCGCTGGTTGAATGCGGGTTTGTGTGCTGCATACTTATATGTGATTAACCACGTCGTGAACCAGTTGGATTAACTGGGAGTACTGGAGTCAGAAGCCAGATGTTCGTGGCAGTTTCATTTATAGCTCCAGCCAAATTGGTGAGCAGGGTCACTATGTCCACTTTATACACCCACAACGCCATGATTACACTGCAACACCAAATCCAAAGGAACAGCATCAGGCTGAAAAAAGCAGAGTAGCGTAGATTTGAGACTGACAACCAGTGTGGCTGGAGGGGTTAAATGTGCCTCGCCCTTCACAACGCCAATTTACACTTTCCTTCTCTCCCCTTCCGTAACCCACGGATCTGTCTCTCTAGGAAATTTTTTTAATGTACTGACCTTTGATAATTTAAACTACAGATGTTATAGTAATGGAAACAGATCTGATAGCTGAGCGAGCGACAAGAGGAAGACTGACTAAGCTAGATAAAATGGCTATAATGCAAGAAATATTAATAGAATGGCACATAGGATGGGACACGTCTAACAAGGGGTGAATAACATATGAAAATCTCCCAAATGTTGAAGAAAAGCTTCAAAGTTAGTGGATTACCATGGACCACTACAATTTACAAGTGTTTGTAGGACACAGTAACTTTAAGGCCAGGCTGCATTCCTTTCACCTAGTGTACTTGTGTGATGTGTGCGGAGTAGATGACACACTGAAACATGCCTTGCAATATTGTCTGAAGACTGAAGACATAAGATTGTGACGACAAAGGGGTAGCTGAGATAAGAGATGTATAGCTGGAACCTATAAGACTGATGAAAAATAAAGAGCTGAATAAATTATGGAATGAGTTCGACAATAAAAATTGTTAGAAATTATAATAAGTTGATCTGTAGGGGAAAAAAATGGAAATTACGAGGACCCACGAGGTTGTATTCGTCTTTAATTCATTTAAGTCAGAATATCGCAAATTGGCGAGGACAGGTTTTGCATGAGAAAACGGGCAGAAAGTCGTGAAAGTGAATAGAAGAAGAAGGCACTAATTAAATACTAAAAGAGGAGAAAGTGCGTGCCTGCATCATGTTACTCCACTGCAGTGCACTGCAGTGCGGGAAGATGGAGAGTGTGGCAGCCTTCGGTCCGAAATACCTGCTTCGTCTTTACTGGAGCTCAGGTCTTCGCTGTTAAAACGCAAACCAAAATCTTTCACCTTTAAACTCAACTGCACATTCACCTGGGAGGATTCCTGCACATGGTGGGCTGACAGGTGGGGAGAGGGCTGTCCCACTGGCCGTTCCTGAGGCAGCTGAGCAGGGCGGGGCCCAGCAGGCGGTAGCCCGGGTCGCACCAGATCTCCACCTGGTGACCGTACTGCGGCACCACATCCTTCTCGTCCGCCAGCAGCTGCAGCTGGCCGCCGGCAGGGGCGCTCAGCACGCTGCACGTCTTACCTGCCGACCCACACAAACACCTCGCCATCACAAATATGAAGAAGCGTGTGCATGTCTACTGTGATGGCGAAAAATGCATTGCCATGATAGTAAACTATTTTTGACCAAGTTGTAACACAAATACAGTGTAATTAAGGTACGCAAAGTGCTATTTCCTTTTCGTAATAGCTAGTGTTTGTTGTAAAATTTAATGTAAACATCTCCCCGATAGTAAGGTCATTAAATACGGAGCAAGTTGCTAAGAGAAGCAGGTACGGGAAAGGAATCGACCATGACCTGTAGTAAGGAACTATCCAAGAAACCATCTCAGCATTTACCTGGAGATATTTCAGAAAATCGTGGAACACGGAAATCAGAAATCGAACCCGGATCCTTCCGTATGCGAGTCCGGTGGGTTAGCACTGCGCCACCTCTCTCAGTTTGTAAAATAAATGACACTACCTTGTTGAAACACGTAAATGTGACGGCTCTGGCGCGCAATTTCTTGACCTGCTGTTGGGTACATGCGTTAAAGACCAAAATCACACAACTGTCTTTAGTCTGGTCAGACTAAAGGCAGGCTTAAACGGGGTATAGGACATCAGGCACATGGATTTACGCCTTCCAATAATCTATAAAGGCCTAAAAATGCCCCTCGTACCCCCTTCGGACGTTAGAGATGGCGAGCATTTACACGATACACGAATGCAGCTCAATCATGATCATTGCATGCTTGCCAGCTCACTACTGAAAATCAAACATATTCCATTATTTTGCGGTAGTTGAGTGAAATAATGTTATGACGTCACACTTGTGGCGTTTACCACGCCTCTATGTCCCTTACAAGGAGCGTACATCACGCTTTCCAGAGTTACGCAAATAGCAAACGTCCTGTGGTAAACCCTCCCAAGTCTTGGCTCACGATCAATTTCGTGTACTTAAGAGAGGCTTGCATGCTGCGTGTGCATAAAACGTATAGCTCAAGTGAATGTGTAAGGGTAAACGCACTTATCTTCTTCAAAACGTAAACAAATTGTTATTCTTATTCCCCACAAACCCTTGTACTTCTTCATCTCCGTCCTCGGCTATCACCGAGTATCGCAACGCCAGAATTCGCGCAAGGCACTCATCACCGACGCACTGCGACAGACTACTGCTTCATCATCTTTATTGGCTACAGCTAATCACAATGTATCGCATCTAAATGCATCGCTGTATTGTGGAACCAGCTTAAAATGATATACTAAGTAAAAGTAAATAGTTTACACCGGTTCGCCTTGGTGGGAGGCGAGCAGTCTAACCATTACACAACTGCGGCCCCTTCATGGAAGTAGCACTTTCAAAGATGTGTTAAGTATTTTTTTCTTCCAGTCTGCGTTGATGTTATCTGTTTTAAGCCAATTTAAATCAAAAATTCAAATAACACTGAATTATGAATATAGATGCAACTAGTATTTTATTTTATATGTTCAGAGAAAATGTCTACTGATGTATAATACTGACTTTTGCATTTTGTAAAATAGTATCAAATTTTTTTTTAACAATTTTCCTTTATCATTTTATTGGTTTCATATGTCGCATGACGTCGGAAGTGTCGCTTATGACAAATCTAAAAACGTTGGCACTGCCACTGGCAGTTTGTACGTTATAGTAAAGTTCAAATGAGAAAATAATCTTCCTACAGCTTTGAGGGACGGAATGTCGGGGTGTCAGTGTAAGGGAGGGCTTTCCCCAATGTATGCCGGTGGAAAGAAGATAACCACGCGACACTGCTGGTGCTGTACACGCCAAACTGAAAACATTTCTCTCTACTACCGCGCTGCGCGACTATGTTTTTTCGACAGGTAATATTCACGCGTGGAGCAACTCTCACCCAACCGCTGTCGGCCGCTGTCACTAGTGAACTGAACAACCCTACCCCTTCATGCAGGGGCAATGGAATCTCGCGACTCGACCGACGCATTTTGGTCTTCTGTGAATTATTTCCTCATTTGGATTTCACGATAACATTTTTAATGCAGTCTTTCGCTGTAACATTTTTTAAAGTTTGACATCAGAAATGCCTACTTTTATGTGAACAGTATATACCATTTCGTACACATCTGCATGTTGAAGATGCCCATGAACCGTGTCTTGAATAATACCTAATTTCATTTTGATACATGTACACATTCATTACGCACGCGTTTTTCATTAAAAACTAGCCCAACGCTAAATATAAACAACGCTATAGCAAAAGCGATATAAATAAATTATCCGTTTTATCGGAGCCAGTTTTATGATTCGACACGAGAAAGATCTGTAATCGCTTCCAAGTGCTCGTGGCGCCATCGCGCGGCCGGCCATATAACTTGTGTACGCTATCGCTTATTTTATCCCTTAAGGCTCCCGCCTACCTAGCGCTTGAAATGCCTTGCAGAGTTTTTGAAATGCACATTTTCCCACGAAACTATTAAACGTGCGTCCAAAGTGCTGCTCTACGAAAATAACACACACTTCAGACGAGGGCTGTTGAGTACTTTCATGTCAAGCATGTTATAGACACTATTTCAGAGTACTCCAAAACGGCTAAAAACGGCTTTTTTCAAAGAGCTGTATCTCACACTATATGAATCAGATAGAAACGGAACTACCCAAGGACCCTGCACTGAACCTTCCCACAAACTTTCTACCAATATATTATAATAAGCTTACCGCTGAAAGTCGCATAGGTACACGCAGTGCGACTATAACACTGCTCGTCAGTTGAGAGCCTTGCGCTTAGAGGCGGTGGCGCACTTGATGCGCATGGCAGTGTCGTCCTTATCGCTCCTGCACGTCTCGGCCACAAACGCGAAAAAAAAACTTATTTGCAGATTATACCAACCAACCAGATTAGCTGAGAAAATTTTAGTGACATCGATTCACATATCACTAGAATTTCTGAGTCATCTGCTGTGTACCCATAATTCAGTATTCTTCGGTTTGCCCATCAGCTGCCAGGAAGCGAATTATCCTTATTTTCAAAATTAGCGGTGTTTTGAGAATTTTGAGATTTCTCAATATTTTTATTTTGTTTCCTTTTATATTTTTATACTTTTACAGTGAATAACACAATGATTGCTGTCCTTTACATGATATATAAGTAAGGCTACCTGTTTTTTCGCAAAACGACTTACACGTTTTCAAGACTTCAATAACCTAATCCATACCTGCTGCTTTACTTTGGTTATTGGTTGCGCCTCTTAGAGAGAGGTATCTTCTTACATGACGGGGCCAGTCAGAATTAAGTTACTCAGATACCCAGCGTCCGTGATTAATGTGCAGACACTTAAGGCACATAGCAATTAAAACCATCCAATCGCAAAAGTGGATCTCAACTAAAGGGTCTTGAATCACAACTTGTGGAATATTTTCGCGAAAAACAGGTGCTTCTATTTATAAGCCTTAACCTGAAATACCTATTTTTTTGCGCAGACGACACGTACAGCGCAGAAGCGGCGTGAAGTTCTCTGGATGGCTGTTGATTTTATCTGCTCTGTCTGATTGGCGTGATCTGCGACCATGTAAATCCACCTACTCTTCGTTTTTATCATTTACCTTCTAGCCGTAGTAAACCGGTATGCTGAAGGTTTAGAGTGGGTATAAAGTGCGTAGTGCAAGTTTTAGACTACGTCAAAAGAAAAATCTAGAATTTCAGTCCATTTTGCAAAGTCTTCTTTGAAGTTAGAAAATTTTTTACATGTTATTGTAACATAATTATTATGCAATTTTTACATATGCCATAAAATTACCTATACGTCCATACAACTAATTGCACACCATGCTCCACGTGCCAAAGATCAACGTCTGGCCTTCTTTTCTTGGGGATATTTTGTGACGAATCACAGAGAGCAGAAAGTGATGTACAGAGAGATGATGATACTCATACAATTTATTTTTGTTCACGAACATTTTAGGATGCCTTTATTACTGATTTCAATTAATTAAGTTGCCAAATGCAAGTTTTGATGAAAACTGGTGCCAAAACTAGTGTATAAAGCCTAGTGGATTAAAATTCGCTCACAATACAAAAGAGGTTCGTCTCTTATCCACGCGTTCAAATCACTTTGGGCAATATGTTGGGATTTACTACTGTGCATCCGTAAACTGGAGATCATCTTCATATACTATATCTTGGCCGATGTGGTTTTGATTAAAATTTATCTTATAACATCCCTACATCGCCTGCTAGTAAAACAGCGTCAAGAAGGTCGATTCACAAGCAGTCCAGAACTGAAAACTGACCTAATGTCACAAACAGGAAGCTAAAGCAGAAAACTTATTTGACCCAGAGCAGTGTACTATACCTTACTGCAGCAAGGTATTTTTTCTGTTATAACCATAAAATTATGCAATACTAACAAACATTTTCCTAGCAATATTTTAAGTCTGTTATTATTAACTACCACCCTAATGTATACTTGATAGTTAACAACTTGATTTATAAATACTTTGAGAATAATTGCGCATGTCTGTCCACAGGAAAGCCGTTTGAACTGACATGTAAAAGTGTATTAATAGAGAACTGTTGAGGATCCAGACTAGTATGGCCGTTCATCGTGAGCGAGCTGTATACGGTTTTACTACAGTCAGTTTGCCTCGTCAACGTGAAAGGGCAACTTTTAAGCACGTTGCGGAGTTTTAACGAGGCAATGTGATAGGCTTCCGTGAAGGAGAATTTTTATGCCGCGAAATTGATGCTCGTGCGGGGAAAAATAATACGACAATGATGTGTGTGAGGAAGTACTGGACTTAAGAAAACAGGACTAGTCGAGAGCCTGAAACTTGACCACTAAATGTGACGACAACACGAGATGACGGACAACTCATTCGCACGGCAGTAACGTACCGCTCGTGTACGTGTCGAGTGTTAGCAGAACGTTGGAACACTGCAACAGGTCTGACGTTCCTTGCTTCTTCCCTGGCCTGCACGTTCACCCGATATGTCACCTATTGAGCATATCTAGATATGTTCACTGGCAAATAGCGCGTTGTTCTCGTCCAGCAGCCGACCCCGATGGACTGTGGACTCGGGTAGAAGCAACCTGGCAGTCGATTCCCCAGGAACACATCCAAAGCCTGTTGTACTCGATGCCCCGGCGTGTAGCAGCTCTTATTGCAACTCGTAGAGGCTTCACAGCACGCTGATTTCTTGAAAGTAATGCTGTTGCATCGTTCTGGAACTGTAATTGTGTGTGTTGTAATGCTATTAGTAATTTCCATTCTGTGGTTTCTTCATGGTGTTCCGTTTTTAACAAACATGAGTGTATTTAGGGTTCTAGCACCACCATATGGGCGGGTATGTACTACACAAACTGTCCATGACAATGTTAGTTTTTATATGTGGTGGAAGGATACGTTATTAAAAAAGTGTAAGTTTGTGTTTTACATGGCCTGGTAATGCACAGAAAGCTGAAGACGACGGGACCTTCTGACTGTAGTCGTCTCGGAACCACAAAGTATTCATAAATTTATTTTAAATATGTCAGAAAGTCCAAGATATGGACTGGGAGAATACATATAAGTAGAGATTCTAAAATTTAGGTGACCAAGTACCTACTAACGTTTGGTGATAGAAAGCTGTTTGCGGTTAATTAAGCACCATTTAATGTCCTGCGTAGGATATACTTTTCTGCAATTTTGTATCCTTGCACCATTTGGAAAATTAACATTGTCGTGGACCCGATAACTTCATTCATACATTGGTCATACGTTGGTGTGACGTTAAAACATACAACTACATATTTTACTTCACTGCCAACTCTACTGGTAACATGCGTTAAAACACACTGGTGGAAAATTTAAAATTAAAACCACTAAAGCGATGACGTAGAACGCCATATGCCCATGGGGCACTGATAGAGGGCAGTACATGCAATGATTAACAGTGCTGTGCTGTAAACAGAGTAGGAGCCGCGTACTAGGAATAACACCGCTGAACCCAATACAACTGTAGTGGAAACGGTGGAAGTGTAGTCTTGTTTCAAGCATCGGCCTTTGTGTAGTGATCATTGTAGACATGCCACGACGGCATAGACGACTACACTCTCAAGAATAACCCGATACGTAGGACGTGAAGTGTCCGCTCTGCATCATTGGTTTGTTCCGGTGGTCCAACGATGGTGCACATGCTCGTCAACCTGGTTCCGGACGGCAGCGGTATATGGATTCCCGCCTGGACCGCCGCATCAGACCAGCAGCCATTGCTGATCGCACGGTGACCGCCGCTCAGACTAGGGCCACTGCTGCACCCAGGGTGCCAGCTAGGATCATCGCCAATCGTTTGCTGGACAATGGACTACGATCAAGGCTGCCGCTCGCCAGGCTTCCTCTCACACCTCATCACCGTGCAGCCCGCCTCGGTTGGTGTCGCGAACGACGCAGCCGGATGAATGAATGGCGCAGAGGTGTGTTTAGTGATGAGGGCATATTTTGCCTTGGCGCCAGTGACGGTCGTTTGCGAGTACGGCGTTGACCAGGAGAGCGGCAACAACCAGAGTGTATACGGCAGCGACATGCAGGACCAACTCCTGGCATCATGGTCTGGGAAGCAACAGCCTGCAATGACCGTACGCCTCTGGTTTTTGTTGAGGGAACACTGAACAGTTAACAGTGAACGTTACATCCAGAACATCACCCAGCCCATTTTTTTTTACTTTCCGACAACGCCAAGGAGATGTCCTCTTCCAGCAGGACAATGTCCGGGCACACACGTCTCGTGTTACCCAACGCGCTCTCGAAGGTGTCCGTCAACTCCCCTGGCCAGCACGATCACCTGAACTGTCTTCCAGTGAACATGTGTGGGAAATGATGGGACGGCGCCTGGTGCGGTCTGCAATACCGGCTACAAGCCTCCACCAATTGCTACAACAGGTGGAATTAGAGTGGAACACTATTCCCCAGCATGACATCCGACACCTTTATGATAGTCTCTACGCACAACTGCAGAACAGCATCGTCGCTAAAGGCAGCTATACAAGATACTGGCATTGTTGTTCAAGACAATTTGTAGCCTCTGTCCATAGCTGTAAGACCCTGTGATCATTATCATATACAGTGTACAACCTGTGCAATTATTTAATACAACCTCAATTTATGTGGGACCATTGCATTCGGGTGTTCATTTTCCATTTTCCACCAGTGTATATACAGCTACGTGTAGGGGATTTTTTTTTCAAAGGTTGATTTCCGAATTGTTCACTCAACTGCGAACCAGGAAAAGTAGTTCGTAAAAGTATGTGGGATAGAGAACGCACGCAAGCTACATATTAACCAATTTCTGAGAATTTGCACAGAACGGCTTCTTTTCCCATAGAATTATCTAAACTTTCTTGAACTCGCAGTCAGCGCTGTGTTTACTTCAGTAAAGGCTTTCAGATATGAGTAGGCCAATGGAAGACACGAAAGATAATATTCATGTAGCATTATGGATATTCTGGGGAAAAAACTTATACATGCACGTCACAGTTTGACCCGTAAATTATAATTATGTTTATAAATAAATTTAAATTATATACAGGTTAGAGTGCGGATGCCAGCTGCGCAGAAACTATCTCAGTGTCGCGATGTCGAATGGTAATTTTACCATTAGAACTTACAAAACCACATAACTTAAACTAAGGTTACTATAATGTTTATATAATAAGTTATTTAAGATGTTCGCACACTTCTTCTAGCCGAGCTTTCATGCAACTACGATGTGTTTTACCCAAAACGGTACAGAAATTTTGGAGTAACTTTATATCAATTAAGACTAACATTTTACAACACTCTTTAATTTAAAAAGAAGGCTGTACAGATTCTACCGTAACGTATACTTGATGGTTAGCAGTTTTCTTTATTAATGAAACGGTAATGTGCAGGGTTTCTCCGAACCTTCACTTGAAATTAAATTAGGCAGGTGGTACAAGGTTTCCCTGGTAGATACAAAGTTACCCATAATGACTGTGAATTTTTGGTAAAATCACGGGTTATTTCTTAAGTCAAAAGTAAATAAACGGTACTTCATTGTATGAACTGATAATTTTGATGGAATGGCGATTTTGAGGATACAAGAAGAAAATTAATCTACCTCAATTCTATAACTTGAGCACATGACGTTGACAGTTTTCACTGGCATATCCTGAGCGTGTAATAGAGGATGTGTGCCAAAGACGAAAATCAGTGTAGCTTTCGTGAGTTATTTATTTTAACTTTTTATATAAATGACATGGCTTGCATGACCATCTTATTTATTTATTTATAGTGAAGTTACACACAATACAGTGCACTTACCTACACATGCGAATTATTACTACCAATTTGTTAGATTGAAAATACACAACACTATATACATAGCAAAAACACTTGTAGTATTTTACCTCTTACATAGTTCTTGCAACTGCTTATAAAAATTTTAATACCAATTGAATTGTGAAATATTGAATTCAAATATTATGTTATTGCAAACTATAGTCCATTCACGGTTATTCCAACTTTTCTGAAGCCTTGCTCAAGTTATACTTCCAAGATATTCGTCCGTTTCATGGAAAACAGAGATTAACAGAGTATATAAAATCACACCAAAAAGACAACGCACCGGATTCGTACGCACTCAGTGTATTAATATTTTGCATGAGAACTATTTCTTGCTAGTTATTACCAACACACCTCTTTTCTCCCTGTTTTTACTAGCATAAATTATAAATGTAATATTAAAATTTATATATAAGATATAAGTAGAAGTTCAATTTAACCAAAAGTAAGGCATTTTTGTATTAACGCAAGTATGAAATGCTTGTTATATATTATAAATTATGAGAAGGGGGGACCACGCAAGTCATACATGAGGTGATTTTTCAAAGGTTTAATCTATTTCTCTCTTTTTCTCTTTCTCTCTCTCGGGAAGTTATGATTCCGGATGTCTGGAACCAACCTAGCTCGACCGTGGTGAAATATGCGCAGCAAGTGGCAATTATGGATTACTGGACTATTTCACCACCTCCCTTCTTCCTGCCACTTTTTCGCCAGGCAATTGTGAAATAAGTGTGTATCTTATCAGAGCTACAATGCGAGAAGATGAAATTTCACGACAGATGTGCTGCGCGCCTTTCGCCAAAAACGTATTATCAGAGACATCCGGTAACAGTGAGTGTAAAACCGCAAGAGCGTGTGTTGCTCATATGGACTTTCCGTGAATTTCAGAAAATCGTAACTTTCAAAGTTTCAAAGGTTCGATTCAGAAAGAGTGAAGAAACCGCGAACAGACGATGCACGAAACCGCCATTGTGGGCGCGTGAAGCGGAGCGGACTGACCTTGGCACCTGGGCGGGTTGTCGTTCCACTGGCCGGTGGCTCGGCAGACTCGCACGGAGCTGCCGACGAGCGTGTAGCCGGGCCGGCAGCGGTACTGCACCACGTCGCCGTACAGGTAGGAGCGGCCGCGCACGAAGCCGTGCTCGATGTAGCCAGGGAAGCCGCAGCTCACGCCTGCAACAAACACCACCCTTGCCACAACGCCGCTCAGCTCAATTCTACTAAGGCTACGAACAAAATGGGCTTCCATACGGGGCAGTTCGGCGTAGGGAACATTCACGCCGCTAGGTGCGCAGTGTTTCAAAGGGGTCACTTTTAATTACAATTTTAAGCTACGTGAATAACAAAAAATAAATATTTTACTTAGGTACATAATTTCATTATATTTTATTTATGATGATAACAATTATTCTGGTTTTTTTTAAATGTATAAAATAGAGAAAAACTGGTACACATGCGACATAGCGCTTACCTAGTGGCGAAAAATGTTAGTGGCCAAACTAAAAGCATTGAACTTCCCAACCGGAGTAGAATAAACTTCAACGCCGTTCAGGAGTCTTTAATTATTTTACACAGTTTTATGGCAACACTATTATATCCTTTTCCGTTGTGATATGGTTGGTTGGTAGGTAGGTACCAGGGTTGCCAACTTTTTCACATTTGCTGAAGGTACACTTCCGATAACCCGTCACGCAACATCCCCAATAAATGATCAAGGGAAAACGTTATAAAAAAAAGACCAATTTTAATTACTGTATTTTGTGTGCAAAAATCGCTGATATACGTCATTCAACAGTTTCTCTGACATTACAAAATTATAATAGATGCAACTGTAGTTATAATTCAATGTAATTAAAATTCCATATTTAATCATCTTCAATAGACGACTAAGGAATAAAAAATACTGCAAGCACTTCTTCCATAAACGCACTTGTTGACGAATGCCACCTTTCGACGTCAGTTACAACTATCGGTGGCTATTGGATCAGAGCATTAGAGTAATCGTAGCTGTAATTGCAAATGTGGTTAGTAAATTACACTGTGTTTATCAATATACAGTTTAATCACGATAAAGTCTGAGATACAGGATTTATGACGTTCCGTCCTAAATCCATGCCATACGGAGAACCCCGTACAATACGAGGTAGTTGGCAACCCTGGAAGGTAGGCAGGCAGATAGGTAGGGCGATAGATAGATCTGTAGGTAGGTGGACAGGCAGAAAGATAGATAAATAGGTACGTAGGTAGAGAGAAAAGAAGGAATGGGAAAGGAATCGGCCATGGCCTGTGGTAAAGACCCAGCACAGCATTCACCTGGAGTTAAATTGGGAAACCATATAAACCTAAACCAGGCTAACAGGACCGGGAAGCGAACCCGTGTCCTCCAGAATACGAGTCCAGTATTTTACCCCTGTTCGGTTAGATGTGATATGAAATATAGCTTAAAAAAACTATGACAATGGAGGAAAATGAGGTTCAAAAACGAATGAGAATCAATATATGTATTTTTAATTTATATTGTTTTTGTAAAAATTTCATAACTGAATAAAATAATACCGTTGAACTTCAGCTGAAAATAATTGTTCATGTAAGTAGAATGTCTCGAAATGTTGTTATGTGGTTCGTCCTTATTTCTGTTTTAACTTTTGATATAAAATTGAAAGTCAACATTGCCAGAAGATAAACCTTTCCCTCGGGTAAACCAAGTATCGGATTTTAAAGAAATGCAACATTCCACTTTTCTGAATTAAAAATATTAGGCTGAAACCAAACATTGCACTAAAATATTATTTTTTAATTTGTACGAAAGCAACTTTTAATTTTAAGTTATCTTCGATGTCATGTCACGAAACCATTGAATATCTTCAAAATCTATTTTTAAAAATCTACCTCTTGAACAACATTAACAACGTGATGGTAAGGTCTCGGCGCGTTGGTTCCGACGAATACAGTTTCATGAAATTTCTAAAATGCAAGAAATAACCTTCTCCGTGTGATACAAAACAGAAATTTTAACAGTATGCTTACGAAAATTATTCAGTCGTGCACTCCAGTTTTCAGTTCAACGTTTTCTGGTCCACTAGTGGTGCACTTTTAGACTGTCATTTAAAGTCAGTGCAGCAATATGTACCAAATAATTGCGTGAGGGACTTTAGAGAACGTCCTTTTTTGTTCAGCCGACTTACTGGTTCCAAGAGATTGGTCGACTGGTTCAGTTTTTCTTTTACAAGACAAATGTGTTTGGTGAAACTGAGGAAATGTTAGTTCTGCGGTGGTTTCCCATTGTACGGACGTAAGACAGACACATCAAAAGGTTGCAAGATGCCAAGGGTTGGTGCATGGAATCGAACCCGGATCCGCGGGCCAAGAAGCAACAACTCTATTCGTCAAACCATTAAGGCAGTCTACTAGCTACAACAATAACAATAAATTACCAATATAACTGATGAGTCAACTTTCCTCTACATGCATGTACAGAGTTTTGATGATCCTAAATAACGTAAGTTGTAGGTGACACTTAAACCAGAATCATAAGAATCATTAGTGACAAAAATACAAAAAAGTGCGTGCCTTACCCGGGACTTGAACCCAGAACCCCTTGTACCGTAATCTGACATGCAACCAACTGCATAACGGAAGTAGGATTAGGAGTATCAACTTCGGTTGTAGTCGTTCTAATGTTCTAGTGGACAGAATTTACTAACCTGAAGAATTTAGAGGACAGTAATTTTGAAAATCAACTATGTGAGTCACTAAAAACATATAAGTTTACTGTATCGCTACTCGTGTGCAAAATATAGTGGGAATCTGTTGATGATACCCCGAGGTAAGGCATGTAGTTCTATCTTCATAAATGGTGGACTAAAAAGTTATGTATTAGCACAGCCAATGTTTGCCATACATACTGTCAGCATATAAATTTAGGATGAAATTATTTGGGACACGGGGCTTATAATACTGAAATATTTACACGTATGTTATGTTGGAAATACATGACAACCTCCTAAAGTCATATAAATTTAGATGGGCTACAAAAGTATAACTTGCTTGAATCTGGTGGGGACCAGTTGATTGTTTACCAAGACATAACATGAAAACTTGAATTTTTATGTGGCGCTATCTTACAAGATGGTGGGTGAAAGAATCTCTGCAAAGACATATTTGATAGTTGTAATATATACTGTGAATATACCAAATTAATTTGAAATTTGTTACTTGGTTTCGTAGATATAGTGAGTCAAGCTCAAATGTTTTTTATGGCTGTATTTTCAATATAAGTGTCTGACTCACATAAAACATATCAGTTTACATGACCTACCAAAGTACTACTTTGTTGCCAAATTTGGTAGTTTTCGGTTGATTTTTTACAGAGATACGATATTAAAACTAATTTTTTTTATTTTGTGCTACCCTACAAAATAGCAGACATAAATAAGTGTTAAATGAAGTTACCAAGTTTTGTTGATGCATTAGGAAAAATGGCAATCGGATACTAATAGATCAACTGCAAATCATACGTAACACAACTTCTTAAGATATAGTGGAATAAAATGAAACCGACTCAAAGGGGTGTTTAAGATAATTACCATGATTTTAAATTATCATACCTTTGTAAGGAATATCGCTACATAAACCAGATTCTTTNTTAAGATAATTACCATGATTTTAAATTATCATACCTTTGTAAGGAATATCGCTACATAAACCAGATTCTTTTCCGAAATATGTGTAGTGATAGAGTTTTATTGCAGGCCATTTATTTTACTGTTAGTATGATTGTGTTTCAGGTAACAATTCCGTCACAAGGAGCGCGGCCGATGCTTGGTCAGTAAAATGGCGTCGATGCAGGAAAAGGCCCAGTGTGTTGTGTGGATTACTGAGAAGAAATCTCCAACTAAAGTGAAACGAAATTTCAGATGTAATTATGCGAAGCAGTAGCCGTATGTCAATTTCCAAACTTTGGATTTCACATATTGCAGAAAATTGACATTTCTTACAGCAAGCAGCATTTTCTGATGAAGTCACGTTTAATTTGTGCAGTGTTGTTAATAAGCACAATGTGCGTATTTTGGGTTCGGGAAAAGCCGTTTTATTGTTCAGGCCGTTCAAAATCCTCTGGTTTTGAATTGTGCACAGTCTTAACTTCGTATAAACAATTTCTGTGCGAATGTTGTCCACAGTCAGTTCAGATGTTGACGTCCCCCACTGTTTTATTCTTTTTCATCTAAGCCTGTGTCTAAAACATTTCCATCCATGAACTTATCAACTAGACATCTGGCGGCTGTTCCCCAAACTTGATTCCGCTACTGAATTATACACGAGAGTATTTCCAGAAAACAGTCCCCAGCTCCCACGTGGGAAACTCAAAACGAATATTTCCCAACCCAACTACACCTTGCCCTGAACTGCGATCCCTCACAAAGCAAAAAATTGATCAAATAAGTTTAACAATATATTTTGTCAACTACGGTTAACTACATAGGCACAAATGTTTAACTCCCGTCATCTGTGTATGCACAGATAGTAGTTAACAATATTTAAAACTTTGCAGAGTTGCAAGAAAAGTTTCGTTTTATTGCTATTTTTACGTCTGAATACAAACTATTAGTAAATATTATGTTAAAATATTGAGAGTGATTAGGTTATAGATGAGTATAAGACTTAATTTTTAAATGTTTTAAACGTTTGTAAGCATTAATGTAACATAATATTTAAATTTTGTTACACAAACGTATGTCATTTATTTGATTGTTGATGTCACTTTTGGCTAATTCCATGTTCTGTTCCGCTAATTGTAATTGTATGTAAGTAAAAGGATAGTAAACAGATGACGCTGATGAACACAAGAAATGTTCTTTTACTGGGTCAAAGCTGATTACAGTACAGATGCATTGCATTTTAAATATTTTAGTGTGTAATTTTTTTCTAATGGACTGAAAATTTTTTTTTGCCATTTCAATATAAACTAGAGTACTTCAAGAAAACAGTCACTACCTCCAATGNAGTACTTCAAGAAAACAGTCACTACCTCCAACGTAAAAAGCTCACAAAGAAAAATTCCCGACCCACCTACGCATGGCGCTAAACTAGAAACCCTGTTGGAACAAAATTTGATTAAATAAACAAAATATTTGTTCAACTAGGATCAACGAAATCAGCATACTTGTTCCAGTCCCGTATTATGTGTATACACACATTTAGTTTATGATATCTGAAACTTGCCTGTTATATAGCTGTCCTGTCTGACAGACGACTTTCGGTTAGCTGCTTCATCCCTGATAGCGTGCATTATTATTCAATTAAAATTTTCGGCACTTTTTGGCATAATCCGATTTATTTAAGACTCAATTGGTAGGGGATTAGAAGGCGATATCATCGATCTATTTATTTTCGAGATCGGGCAGGTGGTTTGCAAGATACGTTTGGAATTTTACGCCTCCTACTGAAAACCTCTGTTTCAAATGATCTGGATCGAGTGAACGATAAAACAGAAGAGAAAGCCTGGTTGAGCACAGGGAATATTGTAGCCCGTNTTCAAATGATCTGGATCGAGTGAACGATAAAACAGAAGAGAAAGCCTGGTTGAGCACAGGGAATATTGTAGCCCGTACGCTCCACAAAATATTGAGATGCGTGCACATGACAAGAATGGACGGAGAAAAATTATGAAATTAAAAAAATTACCAGATCACAGATAAGCTCCCTATTGTTATCTGTGTGAACTCCTAAGCTATGCTCAAGCTACTCTGCGCCTGTCAGCCCAATCCCGAGAAGCCCAACACGTACAAATACTAATAAGAAATTACTTTCCTTACGTGGGACTCAGACACAAGCCGACCTCCCGTGGCGCAGTCGGTTGGTNCCCAACACGTACAAATACTAATAAGAAATTACTTTCCTTACGTGGGACTCAGACACAAGCCGACCTCCCGTGGCGCAGTCGGTTGGTACACCTCCGGTCTGGAGTGCGGGACGTTCCTAGTTCAATTCCCAGGTAAGACATGGGTGTTAGTTTAATTTACGCCACAAGTTAATTTGTAAACCGTCGTCTGATAAGCCTTCAGGCACAACTCCGGGGGACGTTAATAAGCCTTTTCCAATCCAATTGAGCACAGAACTCCTTGTAGGGGAGACCGAGGAGAGTTGTGGCAGAGGTGAGTTGTGACAAAGTCGATTACTCAGAACTTATGGTAGTTAGCGAGCTGGCAACGTCGCACGTCTCATTCGTTGTCGACCTCCGCTTGACGCAGTGCGCGCCAGTGACCTGTGCGGGACGGTATTCTGTTTACGACGTCAGCTCGGAAGAAAATGCCAAAAGTAAGTTTGTAACCAATATTTGCATATCGTATTTCTTGATACGTATTAGGATAATTGCAATGCAATATTACACCTTTCAAGCATTGACTATTTAACTGTTAAAATGTGGCATTGCTTATCTAAATTCAATTCGTGTTTAGAGGTTATAAGCATGAGTTGGCTGAAGCGCGGGTTTTGCGCACCTAGGCGAGTTGTGACAAGCTGTCACAACTCTCCTCGGTATACTCACAACTAGTTTGTTTTGGTTGTAAACGTATTGTTTGGTGTGGCCTTGAATACAAAGGGCTTATTGTATTGTTTTAGGACGCCTAACCAATACGTGCGGAAGACGAACAGGGGCTTGGCCAGTATAGACATTTACGAACTAGCCTATGAAGAGGTGACTTTACGAGGGCAGAGTCTTCGAACTGCTGCTAGTTCGTATAATCTAAACTACATGTCACTGTCTCGATTTATAAAAAATAAAACATCTGTAGAACAAAATCCAGCACTGAAACCTATATCTGTCGGGTACCAAAATCAGACAATTTTTACCGACGAAGAAGAAAAGACTTTATGCAAATATTTGTTGACTTGCGCTGCTTCCAATTAAGGAATGACAGCAAAAGAAACAAGACGCTTGGCCTTCAGGTTAGCAAAGGAGCTTAACAAAAATATTCCAAAGTCGTGGTATGAAAATGAAATGGCGGGTGAAGTATGGCTTAAATTATTTATGAAACGTCACCCAATCTTGTCCTTAAGGTTACCTCAGGCAACAAGAATAACTCGCGCTACGAGCTTTAATAAAACCAATGTGAGTGCATTTTTTGACAATTATACAGGCATATTAAGCAAGTATTCACTTGATGCTAAAGATATATGGAACATGGACGAGACCGGGATAACAACGGTTCAAAAACCGGACAGAATTATTGCGCGACGGGGAGAAAAGCACGTCAGCGCCATGACATCGGCAGAGAGAGGAACTCTAGTGACACTGGCTTATATAACGCTTGGTGTTTTGTCTTGATCTCATAATATGTGCCAATAATTTTTGTATTAATTTTAATGATTATAATGATTTCATAAGACTGTTATTTTAGTTTGCAGTATGTACCAAAGATCGAATAAAAATGCACAAATTGTGTTCACATGTCGTTTTACTTATATTACTCATTTTAATCACCAACGATAGCATTACAATTAAAGTTTCTTCCATAAGATCCTCAAATGTACGTCTGTCACAACTCGCCTTAGTCTGTGTCACAACTTACCTCGGTAGTAGGAGAGTTGTGACACTAGACAGTGTTTGGGTTTTTAATTTGTTTCTCATGAATTATAACTATTTATTTTATTTTGAGACTTGATTCCCATAGTTTAAAAGGCAAAGTATCTTGAGCTAATATAACTCTGATATTGAACAATAACTGAGTATGATATGCTAGGAAACGTACAAAATGTCACAACACTCCTCGGTCTCCCCTTCTGTAAGCTGGCATGCAACCAACTGCATTACGGGGGTAGGGCTAGGAGCATATACTTAGATTGTAATAAATCTAATGTTTTGGTTGACAGGGTTTACTAACATGAAATATATACAGGACAGTCATTTTGAAAATTAAGTATGTGAGTCACATAAATAATTTAGGTTTAATGCCCTATGGTAGTACTTTTTGTGTGCGAAGTTCGGTGGGAATCGGTTGACTGGTCCCCGAGATATGAAATAAATTCTTTGTTTTTCCATGTGACACTATCTTACAAAATGGTGAAGGAAAAGAGGCTTTGTAAAGACAAATTTTGTGGTTGTAATTTATACTATGAGTATATCAAATTAAATTGAAATTAGTTACATGTTTTCGTAAATAGTGTACTAAACTAAAACGTTTACATTGCTGCCATTTTTAAAGTAAGTGACTCATTCACTAAAAATTATTAGTTTACGTGATGTTCTACTGTATCACTTCGTTCCCAAATTTGGTAGGAATCGGTATATTACTACCCGAGATATTACAAAAATTTTACTTTTCAATGTTTATAATATATACTGCAAGCATATAGAGTTAGGTTGGAATTGGTTTGCATGGTTTCGTAGATATAGCATAATAAGCTGAAATGTGTATATAACCGCCATTTATAAAACAAGCATCAGGCATGATTGAAAACTATAAAGGTCAGATCTCTTTACTATTAGTGTACCGCGTGTAGTGAAATTCAGTTTTCGGGTTCAAACGTTTTTAGGGGGACACACACACCGACACACAGTAATACAACCAGGCAGTACCTATCTCACAAGCCTAATTTTCGTTTGGAAAGTAGGCTAAAAACACGAGGCCTACAGTTATTGCTTTTAATTACAGGCTGTTTACGGTAACTGAGAAATTTTGAAAGCACTGCCTAAGATCTGCTTGTATGATCATTGTATATTATTTCACCGTATATAAAATTAACATCGCCATGCACCTCAGCAATTCATTCATGAGTTATCCAAGTGGATATGTGCAATTATTAGAAAAGTTAAGTATTTTGTAAATCTGCTCATTCTTACACATTCAAAAACCAAAAGCTAAAGAAATAATTTAGACATTCAAAAATGTTTATCTAACACTTTCAATTCGACGTTAAAACATGGAACAACTTTCGCTTCGTCGTTACCAACTTTACTAGGCGCATACCAGTGAGTGTGCCCGTTAAAGTGCATGGAGGTAAGGGCAGTGATATTTTTTAAAGGTTGGTTCAAAAAGTTATCATATTAACCGTTAAAATTAACAGCTAATATGTAGACAACAGCATAATTCCATATGCCAAGACAAGCAGCCTGCCAGGCGAGCTCCAAATGTATACAGAAGAGGATGCATAAGAAAAATTTGTATAGGTTTTTACGGTAAAATGAGCACATTTAAAAGCGTTGCTTAATATCTACTTATAAGCACATTTTGTATCCTTCCGCCATACATGATAATTTTATTCATGCATCAAATAAGGGGAAACTGTAAAATTATTATAAAAGTAAATATGTTACAAATTTTCTAATCCATACATATACATGCATTAAAAATCCAGAAAGAAAAATAAATAATTGTGGTACTGACAAATGTTCACTTAACACTTTTAATTAAACTTCGAGAGAAGGAACTACTTTCCCTCCGTCGTTAGCCACTTTACTGGGCACACGCCACTACGTGTGTCGGTTAAAAGTACACGCCGATCGGGACAGTGGCATTTTTCAAGGGTTGATTTCCAAAGAGCTTGCTATGTGGTGCGAACAGCCTTGGGATGAGGAATGTAATAAGGGTGAGGCTAGGGCGTGAGGCGCGTACTCACGGCGGCAGACGGGTTCCTCGCCCTCCCAGAGGCCCTGCTTGAGGCACCTGCGGCGCAGCTCCGGCGTGGTCTCGCCCTCCCACAGCAGCGCGTGGCCGTCGTCGCAGCGGTACACGGCTGTGTTGCTCTGCACACTGACGGAGCCCTGGCCAGGAGCCCTCGGCGCCTCGCACTCCGAGCAGAACGACGAGTTCTCCACCTGCCGCCGGACAACAACACACCCTCTCTCTAAACCTCTGCAAGCTCTGCCAAACCACTGCTTATCTCGCCCACAAGCCACACACTCTCTTCTTTACCACATGCCTACGGACCGTGGTGGTGTAGTGGTCAGACTAATCCGGGTTCGATTTCCGGTAGGGTCGCTCCCGGATTTTCGCGTGTGGTAATCGTGCCGCTGGCGGGCGGGTTTTCTCGGGGATCTACCTTACCATTCCGTTTCATCCTCATGGGCTCTCTAGACCTCGATGTTAACTGCCACCCTAATCTCTTCACTCAAATATTCCTGTGATGCCATACAAGCAACTTTATACGGATATTTTTGAGGCATTTTTATTGATATCAAACCTAGGCTATGTTCGAGTGAGTGGAGAGATTTGGCCGGCTCTTAACGTCGAGGTCTTGAGAGCCGATGAGAGTGAAGCAAAGTGAGTATGGAGCAGCGCCGGAATGAAGGGTCGGGGGAAACGGGAGATCCCCGTCCGGCACGATTCCCACATGCGAGGATCCGGGAGCGACCCCGCCGGGAATCGAGCCCGGTTCACCTAGGTGGAAGGTAAGAAGTCTAACCACTACACCACCGCGGTCCGGCTGTGCTCGAATGCACAATTTTAGTATATTAGTATTTTCAATCGCTATCGAAAGTCACTTGTTCAGCGATGGTTGCGATTTGGTAATTAACATTTTTTTTAAGTTTCGTTACATAATAAAACCTAAACACTAAAATACCAAATACGTGATTATTTTAGTGGAATAATTCGGGTCCATGACCTAGTAAACTAAAAATTCAAATACGAACTCTTCCTTAATAACTCGGTTTTTACACATTTTAGGCTTATTTAGAACTATGTGTGTGTGTGTGTGTGTGTGTGCACGTGTGCGCGTGCGTGTGTGTGTTTGGCTTTAAGTATGTTTGCTCAGCTTATTTTGTAACATATGATTATCTGGTATTTCTGGCTACCTATTTTTTTTCCACCGCAAATTTATTGTTTATATTTACTATTTGCATGACAGTTATTTTGGCAGAATTCTTTGTTATTTGGTTACTCTATCGACTTGTAGTGGTTTGCAAATGTTTGTTTATTTTATTGTTTACGTCTTTGTATTAAAGATGAGTATGAGCACATATTGGAATATTTTCAGAATTGTTAAATTAACTTAATTTTTAAATGCAGCATTTTAAGATAAAAGTGTTAAACAGACTGCTAAAAAAAATATATTTAAATGTAACATTAGTAAATAGTTGGCAGCATAGTACAATGCTGTGTTGAAAAAATATCTCTGTTCTTGAAACTTTTATGTCGGCATCTTGGATCCTGAAGATCAAAGAAAATATATTGAAAAATTGTTATTTATTGTTGTTACTGTAGTCAAGATCTACTCAGGATATTATTTTAGGTGGCCGGTGTGCGCGAGGCGCAAGAGGAAAATGCCCGGGTCATCAATTAACAGAAAAGGGCTCTCTGAGTTGCTGCGTGTCCTGTCGGATAGCAATTAAATTGCTACCTTGAGCTACTTAAACTTCTTGCTTTAAAAGAATTACAGTTACAGATAAGTAAAGACTGAAATAAGTTGCAAGTGACAGCAGTTGCATATAATATGATTTCTCTAATATAGTCTTCAAGAATTCTGCATAAACCTTTCTCTATAGCCTTCCTTGTAACATTTGCCCACAGTTCCTTCATAAGAAGAGATATAATGCATCTACCTATATAATATATAAATCTGAGAGGCCAAGGCAAGAAAATGTATATACTGATTAATGGAATAGAACCAAGTGAGATATTTTTGTTTATTGGACATTGAATAATATTTTCCCTATTGTGAAAAGACTACCTTAAGCTGCCAAATGTCAACTGTAATTACAATTATATTCTGAGTTAAGCGTTTGAAGTTGAGGTGCATATATTCTGAAATATAAACATTGATTGCTTACGTTTCTTCACAAAACTACCAATCGTTATAATTAAACGCTCCTCAATAATTTAACTGCTTTATTGGTTGGTAGTTTGCTCAGTAGTAATATATTTTTTTATTATAATTATAGTCTTGATCATTATTGATCTCTCGTTAATGTGGTCATTCTCCTGCAATTTATTATACTATTACTTTCACTCCAATAAACAAGTTGCTTATATGACAACTTGGTTCGTTAACAACTATTCCTTATTAATCACACATGCCCCAAGACACAACACGTAATAATCACTTCCGTGGTGTGATCAAAGTAGGGCAATACACACACACTGTAATATTAATTTCAGTGGATCCCATTCGTGGGGCATTTTCATAACATAAAACATTTTCACACTGTAATAATATTCTTTTCAACTTCAACTGAACTGTATATCACTTTGAGTCGGCTCACGCAGTTAAACATAGAAAGACTCAAGTCTAACAGTATCTCTTAATAATGGTGAGCTCCAAACAGCTTGCATAAGACTTTTCTGAACTCCGGGTGAAAATGCTGCGAGTTTATTCCTGATTTAAACTGAGATAGAAGAAGCTATGTCGCTTGTAATATGAGTTAATAACAGCAGAACATGCATCAGGTAGTTGGGTATAGAGTGAGTGAGTGAAGAGATTTGGGCCGCTCTTAACATCGAGATCTTGAGAGCCGATGAGGGTGAAGCGAGATGACTGGAGCACCACTGGAATAAAAGAGCGGAGGAAATAGGATATCCCCGAAAAGAACCCGCCGACGAATGGTATCGTCCGGTGCGATTCCCACATACGAAAATTAGGGGGGGGGGGCGACCCCGTTGGGAATCGAACCGGTTCGCCTAAGTTTGCAATAGTTGTCTCAGCGTAAGTTAAACAGTGAATGAGAGTTACACCACTCTTGCGCGAAGTATGCAACTGGTAAGAGATTCCATAGATAACACGCAAGAGAAGTAATGCAAGCGTAATGGAAGTAAACAAGAGATAAGATAAGCGTTGTCTCAAGTACTGGACTTTGAGAAATATCATGCAGCTGTAATCTCTTTAAGCTGGGAGGTGTAAACGAGACAGCACACAGTAAGACTAGTGTGTGATACTGTCATTGGTGTTAAGGTTATGTTACAACAAAATGAGAACCGCTGAACCGATTTCGTTCAAACAAACTTTATTGTCATTCATGCATTATGCACAAGCTCTAAATGACCAAGAATGCCCAACATGCCACGAAGACAACATCGCACCAGAAGGTATTATTATCCACGTTAAGTGCATCGTAATATTTTAAGTGTGAACTATGATGTTGATAAGGATGATGATTCATAATGTCGCAAGGTCATCAGTGTAGAAGAGAGTTATGTTCTTTTGATCTTTATGTACAGATTCTGTTTGCAAGGTATAACTGCTAAAGCAGGAGGTGGACTTTTGGAGTTCTGTTTTTTTTTTTCGTAAGCGTCATAATGCCCGTAATGCCCCTGTATAGGTATAAACACGCTATAAAAACTAAGGATTGTATATGGCGGAGAGAGATTCTGCCAGCAGCAGCATGGTTACCTGCAGGTTACCGGTGAGTCCGGTGAGGAAGTGCGCCCAGGAGAGAAGGTTGCCGCCGTCCGTGGTGGGGCAGTCGGTGGCCAGCTCGGACACGTGGCTGAGGCTCAGAGTGTGGTCCCACAGCGACACGCTCGCCATCAGCCCGGTGAAGGACTCGACCTCGCTGAACCCCCCGCCGGGCCGGTCCTGCTCCTGGCCCAGCACCAGCGTCCCGTTCGCTGCCACACACCAACACCCTCTGTCGCCTGCTGCCGCCACGCACTAACTGCTCTTCCCGCTGGCACCTACATGTCTGTTCCTTGTTACTTCCTACTTTTCTCAAGCTCTGCTAATTTTCTACTTATAGGATATTCCTCCGCACGATGCAAACCAGGCTTATCTAATTCTAGAAAAATTACATCAAAGGGACAACACACCGTATTTATGCAAACTCAGTTTCATGATATTTTACATGAGAACTATTTCTTACCAGGCAGTACCAACATACATGTGTTTTCTTCGTTTAATTTTACACTTATTAAAATTTCAATTTCACCAAAAATGAGATTATTTTGTGATAATAGAAGTTATTTAAAAGTTCCTTAAACAGGACATGTTTAGGAAACAACTAAACACGCCCATGAAGTGATTTTTCAAAGGTTTGATTCAAAAAGTGTGAAGCTACTACGAATAGGCTATATTCATTGTTACATCCTACTTTATTGAAGCCCTGGTAAATTTCTACTTTCAGGCTTAACACTGCGTATATTTCCGCCACATTAATCAAAACGTAAAAAGTCTGGGAGAAAACATACACTAAAGATGAAGTAAAGGCGGTTCACGATAAAGTGAGCATCTGTAAATCAACCTTTGAAAAAAATCAATGTCCGTAACTGCATACATTTTATCGTTGGCAGCGAAATACAAAAAGAAATTTTGTGTTTTAACGCCATACTAGTCGTAAAGTTAAATATATTTTTTCGTACCTGTAATTCAGTTTCTTTTTGTTTTACTATGCAAATAAGGATAAAGTTTGGCATGATTGTAATATATTCATATTNATTGAAGCCCTGGTAAATTTCTACTTTCAGGCTTAACACTGCGTATATTTCCGCCACATTAATCAAAACGTAAAACGTCTGGGAGAAAACATACACTAAAGATGAAGTAAAGGCGGTTCACGATAAAGTGAGCATCTTGAAATCAACCTTTGAAAAAAATCAATGTCCGTATCTGCATACATTTTATCGTTGGCAGCGAAATACAAAAATAAATTTTGTGTTTTAACGCCATACTAGTCGTAAAGTTAAATATATTTTTTCGTCACCTGTAATTCAGTTTCTTTTTGTTTTACTATGCAAATAAGGATAAAGTTTGGCATGATTGTAATATATTCATATTNACCTGTAATTCAGTTTCTTTTTGTTTTACTATGCAAATAAGGATAAAGTTTGGCATGATTGTAATATATTCATATTTCTACACATCGTCACTCCCATGAAGGAGTTCAGGTTCGATTCCCGGCGGGGTCACCCGGATTTTCACTTGTGTTAAAACGTTGCCGTTGACCAGCGGGTTTTCTCGGGACACTCCCGTTTCCCCATCCTTGCATTCCGCCGCTTCTCCATCTAACCTGTAAACTCAGCTATAGTATGAAAGTCGCCCTCTAACCAGCTGTAAGGGGTGTGTTATTAACCAGCAATCAGCGAAGCAATGCGCATGCTAGAAGATAGCCTGGTGGGTATGTTTACCTGGGATTGCCGTGCCGTTGGCCAGACCCGACCCCCAGTCGCCCAGGTAGCCGTCTATGTAGAGCGCCCACTCGCCCAGCGCCGAGTCCCAGCAGACGCACACGAAGTGCCACCAGCCATCGTTGGCCACGATGTCCGTGAACACCCGCTGTCCGTTCACGTACAGCACAAACCTGACAACACACTTCACCTCACACTTCTGTCTTCTTTACTCACACTATCCCTGCAATTCATGACTTTTCGCTCCATACGCCCATACAGTAAAGATTAGGCATGTAGGGAGGTGCCACACATTTATAGGCTTCCATTACGTAAGTAGTGTGGTTATTGTATCAAAACATGTTGACCTGTGTCAATATGCTACACCCCTTTGTTCTCCGAAATCGATGTTTAATGTTCTAAACATATAATGTGTTATGACTGCGACATATGCCTATAAATGTGTGATACAGGTTGTTTACAGCAAGTATTTCAATGTCTTCCACCATCACTTGTACAGTGGACCCAGCAACCAACCATGGACTCATGTAGGTAGTCTGGCCCACGTGTTAGGGACTGTAACGCTGGACCGAAGCTTCATGTGTGTTTAGAACGAAAATGGTGGGTCCTACGCACTTGCAACAAGAAGACCATATTTGTGACGTAACTGGTACTGCTCCATAGGCAAGCATCAAACATTACAAAATCCCGACTGCACAAAAGTTGCATACAATAAGAGGGTGANTGGTACTGCTCCATAGGCAAGCATCAAACATTACAAAATCCCGACTGCACAAAAGTTGCATACAATAAGAGGGTGACCACCCCTGTTATTTTCATTGCCATGGAAGGTATAAACACGTGATTGCTGTATGTTAAGGACCCTAATAACAGAAAACAATGTTCGGAGTAGTGTCATTTAATGTCACTTAGTTTCCGATATTTCAGAATATCACTGTTTTCAAATTGTATTTTCAAGGGGTCATTTCTCCCTTAATATTGCATGTAAGTACATAGTGTCCTGTATATTTTCTACTTAATTTTTCAAAAGGAATCATTTCCCGAAGTTTGTTGGTGATTTTTAGAGACACGCTGTATATGAATCCTTCTGTATATATGAATCCTACTGTAAATATTAATCCTACTGTATAAATGAATCTTACATTGAGATTGAAGATAGAATCTCCTTTTTAATACAGTGTTCTAAACCTTTTATAGAGACCCCACCTATTAGGTTACCAGGTTCTACTACCACAGCCCATCAAGTCCGTGGACTGGCTGGAGTCCCGGGTGTAGGCAGCCACGCACCACGAGGTCCACGAACTTATTGACTGTACTACGTATTATGTCACTTACAAGCGTCGAACGCCAAGTGATTCAGGCCCTCCTCGTTAAAGTGCATACTATCGTACAGCTCAAGCAGCAATTTAAAAATAAAGACATAGGGTGGGGTTGTGTCGGGGACACGGCCTTTTGTTTTGCGTGAATACGTCTACGTTTTTACCTTCCCGGCACCGCTTCACTCGATCATATGGAGTTTCATGGGTATCTCTGGATTGCTCTTGAGATGCTCTTTCCAACCGTATACGAGTTTTGTATTTCGACTTGGCTTTTTGACGAGTATAGGCCCACAGTGTGTTATGTTTTAAATTTTTTTTTTTTACTTTAAATTCATAAAATGTTATTATAACCACACCACACAAATGTTTTATGCACTCAATCGATTGAACTTGACAAGAGCTGTTGATTAAAACTTAAACTAGCATCGTAGCTACTCCACGTCAAAAGTTATACTACGCGGAAATTATGAGATGCGGCGAAACGAACTCAAAATGGCGGTGGTCCCACCCCCGCCACGCGCAACGTTTCACAGTCCTCACTCAGTGTAACAAATTCTTTGATTCTTTGGCAATCGAGTGGTGTAATTTAATTTTAGATGAATATGATAGATTCGGAGCTGCAATGCCAAACTGTATTCCCCGATTTTGTTACCATTAGATTTTCTGGATTACCCGCTATGGTTGCAAATTTAGAGACGTATTCACGTCAAAAAAAATTCTTGAGGGTTTCGAAATACGTCCACAAAGAAGGCCCATAAACGTTATCTCATTAACTACGCGTTGGTTACGTATTTTGCAAGACGGGTATTAATATTTGCTGTTTGTGGACGGTGGCAGNTTATCTCATTAACTACGCGTTGGTTACGTATTTTGCAAGACGGGTATTAATATTTGCTGTTTGTGGACGGTGGCAACAATTTGATAATGTTTTTTTGGAAATTCGTTACCAAAATATTTTTGTGTTGGTTTTAAGGAGCGGGGTGAAGTGACGCCGCAATACTGGGCGTTATAAGAACGAAATAGAAAAGTTTTGAGACATACCTGCTGATATTAGGAACAAGTATAATACTATTGATTGCAGCGAACTGTCTGTGTATAATTTGTAATCACGGACATGAAAGAAACGATTTGTTTTGAAGTGTTCATATGTGAGTTTGCTTTTACCGTGATTTTTTTTCAGTAAGCTGTCACGTATTAAAGTTAGATGCGGAGAAAAATGGATTTCAGTTCCAAGTAGAGCGTGAATGCAAATACAACCTTTAACCCGGAAAATATTGTTCTTTTTTAATTTTTACGTTTGTAAGGGACACTTTTTTTTGCACGCGCCACCTAGGGGCTTTGTATTTCTAATTCATGTTTACTTTCAACTATGACTACAAGATAAAAATGAGCTTTATCGTGAAAAAATATTTAATTCAAAATATGTATGCATTTTGATACACGCTCTTTACAATCATTATAATTTAAATTAGGTATTTTTTCCTACCGTATTATTTTTTAACATCAATAACTTTCCCATATAAATAGTTTTGCGCAAAAGTAGATAACTGGGCAATTTTTCCATCCTGTAATATTCTGGAACATTATTAAGTTTAAAGCAGGTCTTCAACGTCATCGTTGAGAGCTCACGTTACCTTTCAAAACGCAAGATTCAGATTTATTACATCAAGTTTCAAGAATTTAAAACCACCAATTTTTATTACATTATTTTTCAAACTGGAGCTTATAGCATTCTCCTACACCAGTGTTCCATTCTAAAAGTTTTCTTAACTTTGTATGCTTTCCTCGACTACCAGCTCGGCGTATAAAGCAAGGGTCATANTTATCTCATTAACTACGCGTTGGTTACGTATTTTGCAAGACGGGTATTAATATTTGCTGTTTGTGGACGGTGGCAGCAATTTGATAATGTTTTTTTGGAAATTCGTACACAAAATATTTTTGTGTTGGTTTTAAGGAGCGGGGTGAAGTGACGCCGCAATACTGGGCGTTATAACGAACGAAATAGAAAAGTTTTGAGACATACCTGCTGATATTAGGAACAAGTATAATACTATTGATTGCAGCGATCTGTCTGTGTATAATTTGTAATCACGGACATGAAAGAAACGATTTGTTTTCAGGGCACAATACAAGAGACGGACAATATGCAGTTTACCTGAGCAGACATTATGAGTTTTAACCATCTGTTTTTTTTTCTGAAATAGGATAATATTTTCCCCCAAATCGAATGGAGTCAGCATGCTTTGAAGTGTTCATATGTGAGTTTGCTTTTACCGTGATTTTTTTTCAGTAAGCTGTCACGTATTAAAGTTAGATGCGGAGAAAAATGGATTTCAGTTCCAAGTAGAGCGTGAATGCAAATACAACCTTTAACCCGGAAAATATTGTTCTTTTTTAATTTTTACGTTTGTAAGGGACACTTTTTTTTGCACGCGCCACCTAGGGGCTTTGTATTTCTAATTCATGTTTACTTTCAACTATGACTACAAGATAAAAATGAGCTTTATCGTGAAAAAATATTTAATTCAAAATATGTATGCATTTTGATACACGCTTTATACAACACTATAATTTAAATTAGGTATTTTTTCCTACCGTATTATTTTTTAACATCAATAACTTTCCCATATAAATAGTTTTGCGCAAAAGTAGATAACTGGGCAATTTTTCCATCCTGTAATATTCTGGAACATTATTAAGTTTAAAGCAGGTCTTCAACGTCATCGTTGAGAGCTCACGTTACCTTTCAAAACGCAAGATTCAGACTTATTACATCAAGTTTCAAGAATTTAAAACGACCAATTTTAATTACATTATTTTTCAAACTGGAGCTTATAGCATTCTCCTACACCATTGTTCCATTCTAAAAGTTTTCTTAACTTTGTATGCTTTCCTCGACTACCAGCTCGGCGTATAAAGCAAGGGTCATAAAAGCCTCAGTTAAAGCTAACCAATTCAGCTGACCTTATGAACCCACATCAGCTCTCGGCCCTCATTTTGTACGCGAGGTAGCGCAATCAATGTGTGACCCGAGAAAGCTTTCAAAAATAAGTGCGTGTCATGCCTTATAGCCACGCGTTTAGAGTCATGCGATGGATTTTTCGCGTCAGATCCTGCGCAAAACAATAACGATAAGTAACAATGGAGATTGTTCGAAGCATATTTCTTCATGAGTATAGCAGCACCGACGTCCAATGTACTTATTTTGCGGCATAAACCTGAAACTTAAATGATGAAAACTGAAATGCTTGCATTAGAACCATGAGGATCTCGGTTTCAGTGCCAGTACTTTAGTAATACAACTATCCATATTCGCTTCTCCAACTGGTTCGAACCACGATCAGGGTTTTCATTTTGACAACTTTCAAGTTGTTCTTAAATGGCCGTCTACTCAAAATGGATTTACTTAACTTTAAAATATATCTGGTTGTTCTTATTATATTTAAATAAAGCGTGCAAGAACTAACTTAATAGTGTGGTCGGTTATCTTGCATGATGGGCACAACGGACCCTTCACTTCATGGAGTCCTTTGAAGCTATGCTCGCATAGTGGACAAATTGCAATTATCACGGTGAAAATGCGAGTGTATGATATTCCCGGTTAATTCAACACTTTTGAAAGCCCTAGTGAGATTATTTTTTGAGGACCATATGTAAAGCATAACATTGTTGTGAACCTCATGATTTAAAATCATGCCGAAATCGAATGATTTAAATTTTTTTGTAAAAATATGTGCACGTGTACTAAGCGAATTCTTATTGCAAAACCTGGCAAAAAGAACACATGCTGACATGCTTTTAATTTAGAATATACAATTTTTTAATACTTACAAACATTAAATTAATTAAAAATACCTTCCAACAATTCTGAAAGTTTTGCAGTCAATCTTTTACTTTAAAACATAGACTCTGGAGTGGGGGAAGGCAAGTATATTTGCCAAATAATTATTTCAAGAGTGCTTGAATGTAACACACTATTTCCAATGACACATAAGAAAAAAAACGCGTTAGGGAGCTGCAGTTGTGAGCACTTACCCATTGTAGTCGGTGAGGGTAAAGCTGTTGTCCTGATGCTTGGTAGCATATGAGAATATAGTGCCGTAGTTGAACTGGTCGGCTGACCTCAACCACAAACACAGCGTTACCTGTCACAGCATACACACCACACTTTTACTTCATTATTCAAGTATGTTTTGCATATTTTCTCATACACAAAGAAAAATTTTTATAAAAGTAATGCTGTCTTTAACTTCATCATATCAGCTTAGCGAGACGCATTTACAAAATATTTAGTTGTCAAGAAACACATGACTCCTCTTCCTATATTGTTTCTAATTTACGAAACCGTGAATTCTTCTTGCATTCAATTATGTTTTATAAGATATTGTGAGGTAGTAGTAGTACACCAAATATTTGTTATTATATGTTATTTGATGTCTGCCTTCGTATTGAAACGGTATTTTTTTTTTCAATCCGTTGATTATTTTTACAATAGCAAGTCAATTTATCTTTGTTGTCCAATTTGTCGTGTAAATTTGAACTGGTATCATTACATTGAAATCTCTCTAGAAAAAGTGCTAACTGAATTTCAATACTAACTTATGCGAAAAAAAAAGTTTTACAAATACAAGTGCTAAAATGTGTAAGTTTCTGGCTGTAAACATATTCCTAAAATAGTTTTTCACTCTTATCTTGTTATCTGGTAATGATGGACTTAAATCTTTGCGAGCTAGTGTTTTATACATTCCTTTACAGATTACAAAGTCACAACGAGAGAGTTAAACAGCAACATTATTTTATTTTGTTTCTACTAATTTATCCTTTATTTCAATGCCGGAAATGCTGTTAAAGGAATTATTTATATATTACCTTAAGAAGAATTACACATCCGCTGATTGCAAGACGTCAAGTCAAAATGCAATGAAAATGACTCAAAACCACATAGAAAATATGAAAATGTAAGTTCTGCATTACAGTAAACCGTTATTACGTTTTGAGTTTTAAAAAAAGTATGTTATGCAAAACATTTGAAGACAAAAAAATATCACACAATGCTCCCTCCAAAACGTTATATCGTACCTGCAGTGACACTAGCTGAAATATCCTGTGAAGACATGCTACATAAAGGAGAAGTATTTCTGTGAAAGAACAAAGTGCATATATGGTTACGTGCTAGAATGTTTGACTCGCTAACATTAAGTCGCCTCCGGTTCAACCCCGGTCCGCTGCCCTGGAACACTTTTCTATGACAGTACCGCTGCATTTTCTCAGGAATGCATTACACACACAAATACGCACGAAATAACGAAATACACATACTGTATTCTGCAAGCATTTTAAAGTCAAATAAATTATAAGAAAGGGTAGTTATGTAAAATATCCTTTACAACCTTTATAACTAATAATTTAATGAGAGTGGTGAATTGTCATCCAGCTATATCTTATGCCGTAGGCTATAACTACGGGTCCTGTCATTTCGCGCTATAAAACAGCAGAACCACGCTAGACTTCAGTTATTCGAGCAGATCTCATTTTCTCATTGGCCGTTGCCACGGTCTCCTGTACAACTCGATCGAAAGGAATGAATCCACAAAGGTGCCACATGTTTACTATTGGTGCAGAGACCTAAAGGGAATGTCGGACAAGCGAAGGTCCAATGACACACATCCAACTAACATATAGTTTTATGACTCCTAGTCCGTCAAAATTACAGCTCGAAATGATAGGGTCTCTGCATATAATTGTAATTCGGCGATAGAAAATATTTTTCCTTCAGATCCCAACTTAGTTCGTAACAATTCTTCACATTAATGTTTGGTGATGAGTTGTTTCTCTGGACCTTAGACCGATTTCTCCATCGCAGTGCACTTTCTTCTGCGGCGCCGCAGTGGGATTTCAACTTGGTTAAAGCTCTTTGGAATTATAAAGCAAACTATAACGAAATTATGTGCTGAGTTGTTTTTGTATATAATTGTATGTTATGATCGTATTAACGACAGTATAATTAACAACATTTGTAGAATAATCCTGTACATTTAATTTTCTTAAATATGTTAGGTATTATTTATTTATGTGAAAAATACGTTCTTGGCCGTTCGTTTCTGTTAGACCATAACTCAGTTCCCGGCAGTTTGGGGCGCTTTCGGGGGTTGCCTGCTGCATGTCGTTGCGCGTCGTAGTTGGGACTTGGCCTTGAGTTGCCGAAAGAGAAGGAGGCAGCTCCGTGACCCGACTGTAACTGGCTGGACATTACGTCATCGCTCGCCGGAACTGGAACGACGAGTCTTCGTTGTGGGGTCAAAAGTGATGTGAGTCTATGAAAAGTGAATATACGATCAGCCCAGATTATACGAATAGGTATATCAAGGAACTCTGGAGTCAAATTATATTAGCCCTTTTCTTATGGTTCCTAATTTTTTATGGATAGCTGTGATGTACCGTTAGAGATTTTCGACTGCCTAAAGATAGTATGAGTGAGTTAGGCGAAGGTGTGCATTTTGGTACGAGTTTTTATTGTATTTTTTAAGGCAATGCACTTTAACATTCCACTGATATACCGTGGTGTTTTCTAAAAGGTTTTTAGTGCCGTGAACAAATTATATATATTTTGTGATATGGTGATTCCAAGTTATTATCATTCCGCACATATGCAGGTAATAGTGGCAACCAGATATGTGATATTGCCAAGGCAGGTGACTTTAAGTTTTTATTGATGTGCCGTAGTACATTTATTAAATAATGATGAATGATAGTAGTTCTGTTATACTAATCATTGTTGATTTGTAAATATGAAGGTATAAGATAGTGAATATAAGGATAGTCTATGGCTGACAGAGAGTGCGTATAGTAGAAGTGTATACATAGAGTTATATAGAATATAATTTTTGTGTGTAAACTATTCAACGTGACATCACTGTAACTTATTTGGTATGTTTTAGAAATGGCTTTTATAAGAATCAAATGAAAGCGTGTGTGTTTGTGTGTGTATTCTTTGGTAACAATTTAAGTAGATCATCACGTGACAAACAATCATAATCATGCCTGTGTCGATACAGGTCTCTTAACTAGTCAAATGGTACTGTTTAGATTAAGGAGTTTCGACTTCCCTACGAAGCGACTCAGCTTGAGGTCTGTGTTGGCACAGCTCAACTTGTATTCAAATTAAGTAGTACTTACACACAAGATAAAAATAACAGCGTAATGAAAAATAAGGAACCTTATATCTCCATGTATATTATATATTCATATATATGTATATAAGTCTTTCCAGAATTTCAAACACAAGATGGCAGAATAATTTATAAAACAGTACCTGATTCAAGGCTTTCTTTGGACCAGAAAGTATTGTATAATCAGTTGTGCCTGAAGACGGGAACCGTAGCACCACTTTGGTGTCAATTTCTGAAAGAAAAATTCGTTGGATGAATAGTATTTCAGATCGCATGAGCATAACACAAATCACACAGTAAATGAAATAAAAGCTTATAATTCAAAAAATTAAAAAAAAAAAATTATATTAATTTTTAAGATAANAAATTTAAAAAAAATTATATTAATTTTTAAGATAATATATTTTGCATGTGTCAGTTTCACAATCTTTTATAGTAAAACACAAAATGCTTTTTTTCTGAGACAGCTATCTTTACCTATATTCCGGCTGTCTCAAACAGAGTATAGCCTACGTTATGATACACGCTACATGATGAACAAAAACTAATCGTATAGTTTATTCACAGTTTTTTCATTCTCTTTGAGTCAAACCTTTGTAAAACCACACCATGCATGATGTGTTTGTTTGCTAATCATACCGTGTATCCAGAGGCGTGTGGTGAACTGTTGCAAGGTAAGCTGGTGCTTGCTCACCACTGTACATTCTCGGTGCCCGCAGCAGAAGCCAGTAACCACTGTGCAGCCTAGGGAAACTGAATGCATTCCGACCACTCACAAGCGAGCAGCAAGGGACCCATTACACACGTCCTGTGGCGTCAGCTGCCGAGCTACGTTTTAGTGGTGGAAGTGTTAACTAGCAAGCAACATGCTACAGCACAGAGCTAACGCCAGCTTACCTTGCAACAGTTCACCACACGCGGCTGCGTGGATCTCAAGGGTTTAACACTTGTGTTAACATAAAAGTACCTCATTTTGTATTAAATCGAACATTTATCTAGGTTTTACCTATAATTTATAATATTTAATGTACAATTAATATAAATAAAATAAGTGAGAGGATAGGTGTGTTGGCAATGCTTAGTAAGAAATTGTTATTTTACAGAATATTATTAAACTGAGTGTGCACGAATACGGTGCGTTGCCCTTTTGGTGTCATTTTCTAGACTCGTTCAAGCTTTGTTTGTCCGAGGCGGAGAAACAGCCTGAAAGTAGAACTTAAGCAGGGCTTCAGAAAAGTTGAAAGTAACCGTGAATTGACTATAGCCAAGAACTGCGACTTTAAGTTTATCACAAGAATGTAGGTATAAAATATGCACGCGAATTGAGATCTCAGTTAATTCCAAAATAAAGGAAATGCCACTAGATATACAGCTGAACTACTATTCCAAATAAACTACACAAAGGATGAAACAATGCGTTCATTCATAATGTGTAGTTGAACAAAATTCTGGAAACACTGAAAATCCTACCCGGTTACCAAATTGCCTTGTGGAAATAGCTAGGGTTATCTCCTTAAGTTCGCATTGAATTTCATGACACGGGATTATAACAGATTTTTAATGACAGATTATTCATCAGCATATCAGAGCAAATAAAAATCTCTGTTGTATGGCAAACCATTAAATCTAAGTTTTCAAGGAATCCATGCATAAATTTCAAAATAAAGAACATGAGGAATGCAAGTAGCACGCACGCGGTTTAATATGATATGGTTGTCGCATTACGGAAACTGTAATTACTTAATTTCGCAGCCCACGTGCGTATGCACTATCAGTGTCCCTAATTCATTCAACCTCAGATAAAAATACATAGCAGAACAGTTACCAAAATAAACTTTTCATGCATTTGTTGTAAACGTTAAGTGTGGCTCTTTGAAAGAATTAATCGATAGTTACTGAAACTCTATTAGCGATTAAATTTTGTAAATTATTATTTCTACACTTTAGTAATTTCATATTATATCGATCTGTTGTAAATTATGNTACATAGCAGAACAGTTACCAAAATAAACTTTTCATGCATTTGTTGTAAACGTTAAGTGTGGCTCTTTGAAAGAATTAATCGATAGTTACTGAAACTCCATTAGCGATTAAATTTTGTAAATTATTATTTCTACACTTTAGTAATTTCATATTATATCGATCTGTTGTAAATTATGATGTGTTTTCAAGAACTCGCACAGTAATGTACATCTGAGTTTCGTAATTTGGAGAACGTTCTTAGGGTTTGTCTGAAGACTCGCTAATTCTCTTAGCATGGAACCGTGACGCGCTAAGTGTTTTACAAGATATCCGTGCACACGTATTTTATAGTTGTGACTTTGAAACATAAAATATATTTCGTTACTTAAAAAATATTTTATGAATCACATTCGTAAATATGTTAGTACCCATTACAAAGTGAAAACAATTAGTATGATCATTTTCTTTTTGACAGACTGTGTTTTGTTTCCCAACACTAGATTGGGCCAACAGAATTTTGTAATAACAGAGAAGATAGCATGTGTACATGATCAATAGTTTAATATCAAAGAACCGTATTCACAAAACGCTACTTATTCAGCACAGCCAAAAAAATATTCGCAATGCCGACCATATCTACATTTTAAAAAAAACTTTAAAAACAGACGTTATCTCAGTACACATAAACTGATACAAAATCAAGGTGGTGTTAGACAAATGTATGTTTATATAACGCCATATAACATCACACACAATTAGAAATTATGTAGTTATGATTGTATCTATTTGGTAAATCATTGCAGATAGGCACACCATTACTTGACAAAAAAAAACCTTAGAAAATAATTTTATTTCAAATGGCCTTAACTCAAAATCTCGAGTTTTTTTAGATATGGTTGTATAAAGTTTAAGCCCTCCATCAATACATTAAACCTTTTCCACATGTTCGATCGAGATATTTTCGAACGGCACATGAAAAGTGAGCTGGTGCATCATTACGTTAGGACCACATTTGTTCAATGACACATCTTCCAAAATCTCCACCATTACTTCTTGCAGGAATGTCAAGTACAGGAGAACCATTAGGTGGTACAGAAGAACGTACGGCCCAATCACTCGATAATCTATGATACCTGTCCGTAAATTTGACGCCGAGCCATTGCCACAATCCGTTGGAATGTGTGGTCCGAGGATTTTCTTCACCCCAAATGCGACTGTTTGGACAGTTGAAAACAGTTTCCTTGGTGAAATGCGCTTCATCGGTGAAAATAATGCACCCAAGAGACATGGTCACTTGCACACAATGGTGTAGGAACCCCATACAAAAGTTGATACATAGCGCATAATCGGCCAGGCCCATTAAGTGTACCCTCTGGGGGTGGAAAGGGTGTAGTTGCTGTTCATGAAAAACATGCCAAACACTGCTATGACACATATTCATGGCAGGTGAAATGGTTCTACTACCCGTTGATGGATCGGCTCTCAATACCTCGATGCTAAGAGCCACCCAAATATTTTCACTCACTTGTTCACTCGTTGGCGGTTTCTCTTGAACTTGATGAAATACCTCCCCTTAGAAGTAGAGTGTGCGGCACCTCCGAGGAGTACAGTTAACCTTGTTGCCTTTTAAGGTCCCTGTTTCCTGCGGCCGTTGATCTAATCTTGCAAGCATTGTACGTGATAGAATCACACGATGCGGGAAACACTCCTGATGCAGGCGTTGAACAGCTCTACCATTGTGTTGAACATAGTGGTAAATTAACAACATGTAGGTAGTCTCGGCAAACGTGCATTCGGTAATCCTATACTGTACCGCATTTATCAACGAATGGATGAGAAGTGGAGTGATGTTTCGAAGCAGTGCATCGGATTTTAAACAGACAGCGTGTGTCATCAGGTGAGGTCAGACGTCGTCCGTTGTGAAGTTGGGTTGTCTATCGCGTTGCGGGAGTTTCGAAATATTAATTTGTGTCTTCCTTGTAACACAATAACGGTACATTTCCCGACATGGGTTCCTCATAAAAACTTTATCTACTACATATCCTCTAAAACCCTTAGAAATGTGTAACAGGAATTATTAAGCAACCTGTAGATTATTATATTTATTCCATAGTGAATATGCATTAAATCACAGATAAAAGAGGTATGTTGGCAATGGCTAGTAAGAAATAATTCTTAAGCAAAATATTATAAAATGTATTATTTTTAACTTATTTGTAATGTAAACTTTTTTTGTCAAATTTAGGTTTTTAGTAATGCAACAATGCAAACAAATTTCATTGTTATGTTTTATTTATTGTGTGTCCGGCGCACAAATAAAGTGCATTCTTCCAGACTTGTTAGCGTTTTGCTTACACGTGGCGGAAGGATACGTAGCAGGTGGCTTGAAAGTATAACTTTGGCATGGCTTCGGAAAACAATGTGACTAACCACGAGCAGACTGAAGTGGAAGCGTCCAGGCTTGCTCTTACGTGACGGCAAGCCGGAGTAAGCATAATCAAGGGAATGATTCATGTTATATGAGAGCGGTGGCAGTGTGGGTGTCGCACGTACCTTGCTCGCAGAGCGTCCCGGAGTACGGTGGCTCGCAGTGGCAGGCGAAGCCGGCGGGCAGGTCCTGGCACTGCCCCCCGTGGAGACAGGGCTGTGACATGCAGCTGTCGATATCCACCTCGCACTGGGGACCGGTGTAGCCGGCGAGACACTCGCAGCTGCACAGTCACCAACACCAGCTGCACTTAGACCCCTACACAACACAACACTCCCATCTCCTGGTCACCCACTCCTACCTAATACGTCCTTGGTTCAGCGCTTTCCAACACACGCTAAATATGACGTAGGCTGACCTTCAATGTTGATCGGAGGCTTTCGTGGCCAGAGTTGTGTCCGTCTCGGCTTCTGGGTTGAGGACAAGTCTACTTTATCGCATCGGCATGTTTTGTTGCTGCCATCTTCAAGAGGAAATGTCACCGAAAAGACATGCCGAAACATTGGGAAAAGCTATAAAACACACCTGGCCTCATCCCTGAAACCGGGACGAATAGACTGGTTTTTGTCGTCTGCGCTTAAAACCAACATTAGCTCACGATTTTCCAATATTAGGTACTGTCAAAATCGTATGGCCGAACTGTAATGAGACCTTTCTTTTATTTTCGTAGCCAAGCCTTGCTGTGCCTTAAAACACACTGTTAGTAACTTTAACCTATCCTTTTTTCATTAAAACTGCCATAAGAAGTGCACTAACGTCTAAAAACACACGTGTGCTAACATTGGACCATGCGGCGTGGTTTTCTCAGTTCAAGCGGCAAAATAGTCGTTCACTGTAAAAACATACTATTGGTAAATGAAAAATGAATACCACCAAAACGGTGAGGTAGAAACAACATTTGCGCATGGGTCACTGATAGAGGACAGTACATGCAATGATTAACATTGCTGTACTGTGGACAGAGTTGGTCTTTCCTTGTTATTTTTTCTTCTCCTTTAGCACTGATACATTTTCATTGAGAACTTTTGCCATACTCGTGGGTTTGCTTCTTCCTCGCTCTGCGCCAGGAGCACTGAAGAAATATCACATATTTTACTGGGAGTTAGGTCTAAAATATTTAGTCTAAATATTGACACGGAACTTCTTGTGGAAACTTTGTAGGTGTAGCAATTTCTTGTCTTTCACCAGAGGAAATTCCAGGGAACGACTAGATGTTCTCAGTTTATATTACAGGAAGAAAGTTTTCAGAAGTCCCAGAGAAAAAGGAAATTTTCTTAGCTAAAGTTCTCGGTGAAGCGCTTTGTGTAGTCCAATGGGAAGGCGACTCATTTTCTGCTGAATCTCGTAGAATATAGTTTTGAAAATCCCTGAGAGTTTGCCTTCCCATTGGCTTATCAACATGCGCAACTGTTGAATGGGTCCCTTCTGAAGCGTGTCAGTTAAAAAAGTATACTCTGGGTTGTCGTTTGGGATGGATGGTACAATTCCAATAGATCTGTACGCAGAGAGACAATTTTCATATATTGCTGACTTGATCCAGGAGGCAGCATTAAGCATTTCTCCAATCGGTAGCCATGTCAGATTTCTTAAAGGATGGTTTACCCTAAAGTTGTTGCATGTATTTAAATACTAAAAAAAAAACACCGTATATATTAGTTGGAGCCAATGGGTTGCGTGACTTGGAAGACTCAGCAAAGTTATGCCACTGCTCTCTATTATTGGTGTTGATGGATGAGCAGAGCATTTCCTTGTGATTTCCTTGGGGTGAAGTGGTTTTTGCAACCAGTCATAAAATACGTCGCAGTGCACATATACTAATTGTTTAGACATTTTAACCAACGATCCTGCAGGTATTCCATCAGTATGAAGGAATAAATGCTCATTTTACACTGACACATGTTAGAACCTATATAGTTTCGTCCCTTTCACGAGATGTAGTTGGCAATACACTATGAGGACTTTTTTTTTTTTTTTTTTTTTTTTTTCAGACTTATTATTTTGTGGCAGATCCGTTTCGTCCATATTAAATATATGTCCGGGCTTTCAAACTGACTGATTTGCAGCCAATACCTTTTGAAACAAATCAAAGAACACCTTCGTCGTATTTATTCATTCCCAAAGCGTTACTGACGCGCCTTCGTTTGTTCTAGTAATAAGATTTGAATTCAGCGCCAGAAAATATTTTAACCAGTCGTACTCTGAAATTTGGTTTTCTCTGTCAAATCTTTGCTCAAATTATAAGCGTCGCATCTAGCGGAAACGGCATGGATTGTATTTGAGGTTAGAACACTGTTAATAAACAAGTGATTTGAGATGTTTTTATACTTCCTCTAAACAAATTTGTAATGCTGTTTGATTAAATTCAAACTGGTGTAAAAGTATTTTACTAATATAATAGTGCTAGTCATTTAAAAATTAAGATATAAAAAATTAGGTTCATCATTGTTGACCATGTGACTTTGACAGTTGTGTTCCTTTGTTGTTGGTCAATGTTGGGTACATTCGTAGAAGACAAATAAGCTGGCCACCTCATCTTTAGTCTAAGGATAGGGCCTACAAATTTTTTTGAGCTTTGATAATTACGTGTATACCAACATTTAAGATACATACACACTTGAATAATTTGTAAAGTGAACTGAATTTTGCGCAAAGTAACATACGTTTACGATTCCAGTCGTATTTTTTTATTCGTACAAATATTTTTCATCAAAAAAGTAATATGGTAAGCTATTTTCTGTTTATGAAGCTTGGTGCGGTAGTAAATTCGTTTTGGTGGCATCTCTGTTAATTTAAATTGTTTGTTTGGTGCGTAGGTTTCATGTCTTTGAACACTGTTCCTTCGTAATTCTTTCGAAGACGTTAAAAAAAGTGGTTTAAATGTTTTTTAATATTTTTTCTGTACATAAAATACACATATTTATGTATTTAACATGTATCTACACTTATAGGTACGAAAATAGCATGTGCAGTCAGATTTTGAGTGCTTCATCGCAAAAATTCTAACCTTAAATTAATGGTGACAATCTTAAACGTCCTCAGGAAATACTATTACAAACTCGTGACTTCTGAAATGTTCGACTCCAGTTATTTTCACATGCATTTCACAAGTTTATGGCAGTTTACAATGAATTAATCTTTTCAAATGTTTAACAATCTTACATAATCATGTAGCTTTTAAAGCCGCCCTTCAGAGACAAAACTAATTTCCTCTTGCAAATTTAAAAGAAAAAATTGTATTGCGAAAAGAATAACCTGCGTGATAAATTAAAATATTTTTCTGCAAATAGTTACTTTGAGTCCTGAAATGTTTAATGACAGTTCGGTGAATGATTACTAATATGTTTTACAGTTTGTCGATGGCAGCAAATAATCATTTAGAGTCCCATATAAAGGTTACTTGTATTACAGGTTGGGAAGACAAATGTTAAAAGTTTGGCAACCAAAAATTTCCGCCATTAGGTAAGCACTAGTGTCGGCAATGTAACAGTTTTTGTATACTTTGTACGTTAAAAAGAACACAAAATAATTGTAATAATAATAAATAACATATAAAATAACTTCGTAACTAAGTAAAATCTTTCTTTTTTATAATTCGCGTAGCTTGAAATTTTAATTAAGTTATCTTTTGGAACACTGCGCACCTAGCGGCGGAAATTTCTCCTATGCCAAACTCTCTCATAATAAATCACGCTTTGTTCCTAACCTGAGTAGTTAGTTTAGGTGGCTATTTTAGGTTAGGATACTAATTTCAAAATGTGTACTGCGCATGCGAATTAATTATTGCGGCCCACAAACGCATGCGCAGTAATTACGGCCAGGGCGGTCCACAGACTCTCGTTGCTAGTGCGCATGCGCACTATATGCCGTATTCCTTCCAGGAAGAGCCGACGGGAGGGTACTGAGCATAGAATAAAAATGAGGTAGACCTATCTTGCTGGCTGCGCACAGCCAATCTCCGTGTCTCAACATTGAACTGCTTTTCTGCAAAAACGGCGTGGATTGGATTTGAGGTTAGAACACTGTTTAGTAAACAAGGGATTTTATATGTTTGTATAATTCCTCTAGCCAGTTTGGAATGCAGACAGATTAAATTAAAACTGTAGAAAGTACTTGTTTATATGATTTGAAAATTAAGATATAAACAAACACGTTAATCACTGTTGACCAAGTGACTTAGATAGTTGTGTCGCTTTGGGGTAGGACGATGTTGAGTACGTACTCAGAAGAGGAATGTCGATCTACCTAATCTGTTAGTGTGCGTGGTATCGGGAGGAGGTGAGGTGAGAGCACTCACGTGTAGGTGAGATCGCCGCCGAGGCAGGTGGCGCCGTGGTCGCAGGGCTGCACGGCGCAGGGGTCCGTCCACACGTCCTCGCAGTGGGCGCCCACGTAGCCCGGCCGGCACTCGCACGAGTAGCTCGCCACCCCGTCCACGCAGGCCGCCTCGTGCATGCACGGCTCCGCTGCGCACTCGTCCGTGTCCTCCTCGCAGCGGTCCCCTGCGCACACGCCGCAACTCGACATGCAGTGCCCGACCCCCCTTTACCTACTTCACCATCAACATCACATCAAGGGCTGTTTGAGGTCAACTCAGTATATGTGGTTCGTGATTGACGAGCAGTTTTGAAAGCCCTGCTTTCGCTCTACTATTCCTCTCAGTTTGTATCCTTCCGCTATATTAGCACGGCCATGGACCATCTCACTTTATTCATGCGCGATCCAAGTGAAACCGGGATTTTCTTTAAAGGGGTTAACAGAAAGCAAATTTGTGCTCTCAAATGTACAAACCGAGAAAAATTTACTTATGAAACCATAAATTTACACCTGACACACTCAATAAAACGTCAAGTCTTAGAACTATTTTTTTTTAATCAATTCGCCGCCAACTTAACTGGTAGCCTGCATGCGTGTAGTTACGGGCAGTGTTTTTTTCTAAAGACCTATTTCAAAAGTGCTTACTTTACCGTGAACAGCCTTTACTTTCGAAAGCCATACTCAAAATCTACCTGTATGCGCATTGTGTATTCTTCCTAACATATGTAAAATGGACACTGTCGCGGGCCTAACCCCTTTAATCATGGGTCGGTCAAGAAAACCTGTGAAATTATTATAAAGGTACACATTTTATAAATTTACTAATTATGTCATCTGTATGCATTAAAAAACAGAAAACAAAAAAAATAATTTCAGTATTTACAAATATTAACCTGATATTTTTAATTCAACGTTAAGACATGAAACTGCTTTTCCTTCCATCATTACCTACAGTCAGTGTGCCCGTTAATGTTTATGCAGGTAGGGACAGTGGTATTTTTCCAAGGTTAATTTCAAAAGTACTCAGTTAATCGTGAACAGCCTGTAAGGGATATACACAATGAAACACTTAGGCAGTAAGAAGTAGAACTTGAAAGTTTTCCATCGCCTTGTCTCAAATCGAAGTATACACAATGAAACTACAACTTCTTACTGTATAAGTTTCACAGTAGAATCAAATTATAATCTAGAAAAATCAATCCCCATGTCTCAAGTTTAACCAATTGCAGAGGAACGTACATTTAAATAAACATATATTTCAATTTTGATTTAAAGTTATAAATATTCGAGAACTACTTATGTCGACCTGCTGCTAAAAATAATTGTCAACTGCAAAAATACTATTAAATGAAGCCAGCTTTTACTTTGGTTTCAAATAACATAACGTAAAATGCTTTTCCGTCGGTCGAACTTAGGCAGTAGGATCGTCATTGTGTTAGTAAAATTTTTGGAGCCTACTGCTTACTGCTTACTTTTTACTGCTTAATTTTTTCATTGTGTAAACCCCTCTACACCTAACACTGGCTCACTAACTGACATTACGAATGTCAAAACCAAACGAGGGATGTGACTCTGTGTATCAGGTTGAGGCTTTGAATCTGGTCAACACTGTTGATATCTGTAAGCACCTACTATGAGAAGGCTTGATCCCTTCACCCCACCGATTGCACGATAAGGCGAAAAGGTTAAAGGTACTGCATCAAAATATTTGAAGGAAAAAAAATCACTGTTTTTGACTGTGAAATGATTGATTGTGAAAACCAAGTACTGCAAACTGTAACGAGGACCCTATTTGAAGTTTACTTTCACATCATTACGAACGCACGACGCGAGCGACGATGAAAAACATATGATAACGGCGCCTACAATCTTGGTTACCGGGAGATACTGCGCAATGGTAAACAACAAGTCTCAAGTAAGTGTGGGATCGGGTTCTATTCCCGGTCCTGCCATCCGGGTTTGCGTTTTTCCATGGTTACCGGAAATAACTCCAGGCAAATGCAGCGATGGTTTGTAGCTTCAGGCCATTGCCGATTCCTTCCCCGTTCCTATTCCACTGAGCAACTTGCTGCGTCTGTGATGACCTTGCTGTTGAAAATACATTAAGGGGCATCCCCAATAAAAAATTTAAAACACCTCAAGGTCACGTCTATTTATAAAGCCCCTGTCACACTGTCAAATTTTTCCGGCAGATTGCTTCCAATAAGTTTGTTCAAATAACGTCGGACAGTTATGACGTCATTGAACCGTAATAAACGCCACCTTATTTGTCTGAGAAAGTTAGATGGCTTCATTTTCCATCAAACATTTGAAGATTGAACCGGTTAAAAAATGTATTTTATGTTCGATGGTCTCAGGCAATCAGAATCGTGCACGACAAAAATGGACGTCAAGAAACTTTAAAATAACGAACAATTGCTGGAAACGAAGTAGGTTATGAACACAATTAATTTGTGTAGAAGCTGTCGGGGCATGAATAATATTTTAAGAAAAAAGTGCACATAATATCACAGACTGAGAGGCATTAAATTTCATTGTGCATGAAACATCTCTAATAGATAAAATTCTTATTTAGAAAAGAAGCGAAAATAAATTACAACATTCCTTACATTTTTTCCTGTAATTGACTACATGGAAAAACAAAAGCAATATCTCACTATGAAAATCATTTTTAAATAATAATTCAAATGAAATTCTTTTAATAAAAAAAATTTGACAGTGTGACAAATATTCAAACACATTCAAGATTATTTAATAAAATTTTTGCAAGGAAAAATTTGATGGCCTTATTTTGCCTTCAAATTTTATTGTCAAATATAGTTGAAGGTAAACATTTGACAGTGTAACAGGGGCTTTATGCATAGACGTGACCTTGAGACGTTCAAAAAAATTTTATTGCGGATTCCCCTCAATGTATTGTCAACAGTGAGGTTTTGTGTGTTTTGTAGGTTAATCATTCATGGTCTTCCTGTTGTTGATCCCTGCGGGCAGCTCTATATAAGATGAGGCACGTAGTGGTTCCAACTTGTTTATGCGCAACAGTTGGTGATTAACTTTCGACAGTGTTCACCCTGAACCATGTTCTTTGTACGTTTATTTATCTTCGCATATTTTTCCTATACAGAATGTTACAACCTTTTCGATTTCATCAGTCTCATACATGGGTACATTCGCAGTCTTGGATGCTATTTTGTCCTTACCTTCGTCGAAAGGATTCGGTATCGTATATTCACACTATAGGCACATGTTAAATTTAATCTGGCCCTGCGCCTGTATTTCTTTGGTAAGTAGCTTAACGATATTTCTTGTCATGCAAGCCAAAAATTTAGAAATATCTTTTGACTAGCTATCCTCGTTTAGAGCTATATATGTATTTAGATTGTGCCGGAAAGCTATTTTAACCTCCACAAAACAATTGTCATTAACCAACCCAAACCCTCCCACGATTCTTGGGCGTAATGGTCGCTGGTATGATGATGGATGCTCATCCTGAACCCTTGGTTTTGTGGGGAGTAGGCTCGTACGCTGTGGTTAAGGAGACTGTAAACGACGGATTTTGGTAGGTGAAGGTACATCAGATGCACAGGTTTTTGCATGCCTCTGCAAATTATCGTAGCTAGCAAACGTCAATCCGCAATTTCCACACTTGTATGTCACTCGATCTGCATTCTTCGCACATCCATACATTTTTCGTGCCTTCGAGCATCATGGATGAACATGAATGTTTTACTGCAGAAGCGACATGGGTTTCGATGTAACGTCCCAGTAGATGGCCAAAATGTAATTGAAGATGCTTTCGAGAGTACCGCAAATGGCATTTATGGCGATGTATGCAGCTCATCTGGGGCCAGCGATCGTAGAGACAAAGACGAAGTCGGGATGCCACTCGCAGGCACACCATTAAATGCATGCTACATCTTGATCTCAGAAGAGTAAATCAAAAATAGGCATAAATCATTTTTCTAATAATTTAAAGCTATAAGGTTTCTGCACCATCCAATATGGAATACACATGCAGTTACGAAAACGCTCGATAATTCCCCACAAAATTTAATGGAAGTGTCGTGCATAAAAAAAAGCTTACCAAACTGAACGCTAAGAAGGACAGGAGAGAGAATACGATCTATCACCTTTCGCATCAGACGAAGAACTGAGACGATAGGCTAATCTACCCGCCTTATAAACCCCAGAGCCCGATATGTCACATGACCAACAGCCAATCACGAGCGAGCAATGTGACGACGTCGTTTTTTCCTCATTGGCACACTCTAGGAGAAAATGCTGAAAACACGAGTTACCAGCACACTCTACAACAAAATTATGGAAACTGTAGCAACTGTATCATAAATTGAGGAATGAAATTGAGGAACATATTGGGGAATTAAATAGACTAATAAAAAGTGTGTTATGCTCATTTAATGCATCATGTTTATTTTGAATTAAAATAAGATAACTGACGAAAACAATTATTTACGTTTTGACATAAACTATGCCTATAAAACAAATATGGCTTCCAGAAACAAACATATGCTTGAAGAATTAGTGGGCATAATAACTGCCGAGTCCCTTCGGGTACATTCCACAAACCCGAATCAATGGCTTCCGAGCACCCCCTGAGTCGAACCGAAGATTGCCGAGCTCGTCCGAGTAGAGCCGAAGCCTGCCAGCCTCCCAGCCGACCAGCGACACAGCTCCCATTTAAAACACAAAATACATTGCGCCATAATACCCCTAAGCACACTACTATAGTTGTGTATTATTATTATTTTTTTTTACATTTCCTGTAGAAAAGGGCGTTTCCAGATAATTTATTTACTGAGATACGCGTACACACGAAAATACAGATTTTACAGACAATACTTATCAAGCTCTCCCTACTACTAACAGGTTTAAGTTTTCTACCCTTGAGATTTCAGCCAATTTTTAGACATCCACGTGCAACGGTGAGGAATACAACGGTGAAATTCAAACACAACGGCAAGTTGCAGCAGTTAAAACCAGAACCTGTAGCCCGAAAACACTAACAAACCGGGACGGTTGAAGCCTCCGGCGTGCTGTGACGTCATATCGCAAGGCTTCATTACAAACAGTGGTCACATACTTTCCATCGGAATCAGTAAGTGCTATTAAATGATCGCACAATCCTGCGGAAGGTGCTTACATTTGAATGCTGTGGACAAGCTGTAGCTCTAACGCCTAATATCACTACGTGGCACGTTACCTGTCGTTTACAGTGGTGCAAAATATGTCGTGAACAATGGAGGAACGTCCTGTGGAGTAGCTAATCTCACTGCGTGTTGTGGCGATGTGATGAACGTATATGGGTGTGACGAACGTCTGCCGAGTGGCGGGTTTTCTCGACGATCTCCCGTTTCCCCTGCCCTTGCGTTCCAGCGCTACTCCATACTCACCTCGCTTCACCCTCATCGGCTCTCAAAACCTCATTTAGGGCCGCCTAAATCCCTCCACTCCCTCCTCTCCTGTTTCGAATGCGTCGCCGAAGTATTCTGCTAGCTACTCACTAACGCTAAGTCCAAACGCACGCAGATTATACTAATTATATGGCTTCGTCATTCTACTGTTCATGTTACCAGGATTATAGTGATGTTAACGCTATCTGGTGTCAGTTCTACGCACCAAGTCGTAACCAGACTTAAACCTTTAAACCTGTTGCAGTAATACCCATGATGGTGCTGTATAACTGCCACCTTTCGCCTATTTTAGGCAATTCTGGGTGCGGCGTATTTTTTGTGGAAATAAGCATGCAATGTCTTGCAGAATAGCAATAATTAGTCTACGTGCGAACTTGTTGACTAATTTATACGAACTTCTTTATATAATTGTTCTTCGGACAGCTATTGAAAATGAGTCTGAAAGAGCAAGCAAATCCACGCCACCCAATTAGATATGAACCATCGAGAACATTTCTGTTTTTTGAGAGTCTTATTTTGTTATCGAAATTTATTTGCCCGGATAATTACCTCTGTGGAGTTATTTCAGTTTTAAACTATTAAGGTAACATTCCATAGAAAAACAGGGTGATAAAGTTAGCCATATTCTCAGCCAGCACTAGATGGCTCTTTGATATTTTTATATTATTATTTGGAATTTTTCTTTAATTCTAGCTATAATCGTATCTCGTTATGCAGTCTTGGCACATAATTTAGAACATTCCAAACGCTTTGAAGACCAAGCTAGCCATTATATCTGTTAACTAAGGGTTGCATCTCATAATAATCAAACATAAAAATTTTTTACTTTTCACATGGCGCAATTAAGCACTGAACGCATTACTTAACAGATCAACTGTAATATGTTACGCACCTTGGAAACCATCAGCGCACAAGCAGACATATTCGTTTATGGAATCCTCACAGGAGCCTCCATTGAGGCATGGGCTGGATTCACACTCATCAACTTCAATCTTCAAACATAAAAGGGGACAAACAAAAATCTGTGTTAAATATTAACAGCTAGTTACACAATGTCAATATTGAACATTTTACAAAGAAAACTGCACAATAATGAAATTAGCGATCCTAAAAATGCAGATATAAGAAACTATTGCACAATCTTTTCTTTGTAAGTTTAAATTAATACATTAAGGTAAAAAAAAATCTGATACAACTTTTGCTATGGTATAGCGTAATATTAAAACGATTGTTTTAATTCCGATTTACGCAATTTATACATCCTCTTATATAATAAATATTGAGTGATTTATTTAGCATAAAGTAGTTTCATTTTTCAATAAAGTCGAAAAAGTTAAAGTGCTTTGCAATTGTAGTTTCTCGTAACATTCTAAATAATATTTACTCTCAATAAATATTCTTCAGTGTTACGGACATGAAACTTTTGTTCTAAGCAATAACAGTTAGTAGTGTATAAAACATAATAAAAATATTAATAGTAATAGAAGCATGCTATTCTCAGTGTGGACTGAAAAATCTCCTGAATTGCGTAGACTGAGAAATTCAAGAGTAACTATTCTTCAAGTTATATATTTGCAGTGCACTTGTCACCTCACTTAGTACTTAAACGGGATGAATTATACTTGCATCTGTACGGCATTAATGTTGCTAGAATTTTAATTATTTTACTTTACTAAATAATTAACTATTTTTATTGAAAATTTGTAGTAAAATTTGTTTACAGCCTGTTTTTCGTATGCAGAGAGCGTATGTATATTATTTGAACTAAAAAAACTGCCTATTAAAATTATATCGTTTTACAAGTTTTCATAAATATACAAATTAATTTTATCCATAATTATATCTTTGGTGAACTGGTGTTAAATTTGTACATATTTTCGTTTACTTGTCTTACAATAAGTACAAACAACAAATAAAAATTTTAAAAATTAGCTTTCTGGACTACCAGTTTATTGTCCTCTGATCTTCGATAGCAGTGACCACTAAGGCGATGGCTCGAGTACATTTTCTGGCAGGCTCAGAATTTATCAGAACTGAGTTGGTAACTGAGCGATCCGGAACCCATTACAATAAGTTTCGTCCCAGTATATTTAGCTTTTGATCTCCCAACCGTGTGATGTACAACCGAAAATTAAATTTTAAAGTTATTGTTATTCATGCAGGCTCCGAACTGCCACGCTGCTTTGAAATGTATGTTTAATGTTGAAAATTATTGAAAGCAAAATATTCGAATAACAAATTTTCCACAGAAAATCACACTTTCAGTTTTTATCAGTGAATTATTCGCCAGATCACCTTGGCTGTTTTCGGTCATAAGATGCGACAAAACGTTCAACACGGAGAGTTTTAATTTTTTTGTAAACACAGGCTCAATCAGTTCCGTGTGTCCGTATTACCTAACGCATTCTTATATTTTAATTTTACGCTTCGAAGGCAATATAAAATTTGCAGATTTCTAGCATGCAGTTCATTAGTTTCATAAAACATGACTGTTTATGTTGCTGCAGTGAATTGTTTCTTAAATGTACTCTTACGTTTAAGCGTGATAAAATCACTGGTCTGTGCTTATTTGAGCTCTGTATTAACAACTGGCTGCGTGCGGCTGCATGGTATGGTCCATACCTTCCTCACATATGCTCTGCGCACCCTTGTTTGGGGCCAAATACCTGTTCTTGGAGAGACATCTCGGCAGGACACTAACACATGCGCCAGCAAGAACTCGAATCCTAACAATGACGAGGATGACATTTAAAATTTAGACAATGTATTGAACCATTTACTAGTGATATGCCAAAAACTAGTTAATATAGTCCATTCGTGGTTACTTCCAACATTTCTGGAGCACCGCTAAAGTTCTTCCTGTAAATTCCTCCGCCTCATGCAAACAAAGCTTAACCGAGTCTAGAAAATCACACTAAAGGGACACCGCACCGTATTCGTCCACACTCTGTGTAACAATATTTTGTAAAATAACTATTTCTTACTATGTATTACCAACACAACTATTTTATCCCTATTTTTATTTATATTAATTATAAATATAAAGCCGACCTCTCGTGGCGCAGTCGGTTGCTGCGCCGCCGGTCTGGGATTCGGGAGGTTCTGGGTTCGTATCCCAGGTAAGGTATGGGTGTTGATAAGCCTTCAGGCATAACACAAGGGGACGTTAATAAGCCCTTTCCAATACCAATATAGATATAAAACATTTTATATAAATAAAATATAAGTAAAAGTTTTATTTTATAAAAATTAAGGAATTTTTATGTTAACACAGGTATAAAACGTTCGTGTACCCGAAACAGCCAAGCACGTCATACATGGGGTGATTTTTCAAAAGTTGAATTCAAAAAGTGTGAAGAAACCGCGAATAGACTATACTAGTGAAGCTTTCGCGAATAGCATGTGGTGGAATCAAATTCGTATTATCAGTGGCCATCTCACCTCACATGAAACTCCCGCGTACCCAGGCGGGCAGGAGCAGGTGTAGTTCGGACCCTGGCTGGTGCAGGACCCTCCGTGGAGACACGGAGACGAATCACAGCCGTCCACTTCCTCTTCGCAGACTGAGCCTGCAAACCGCGTGCACATGTCACCTCCCTGCAATCTGGTCGTATTACCCAAGATGCCTTTCCCCGTGACACGAATTCCTCGGGGAGTTAGCGGGGATTAACCCGTAGGCGAAATTAACGTATTTAGACGGACTGCGCTGGACGATATAATGTTAGTAGTTTGGTGTTGCCTTCCGCGGTAGGAAGGCAACAACGAAAAATCTCCGATCTGGATTATAATGGAAACTTAGACATTTGGCAGACCAGCCAGACGATCTGGCCGCTGCACGAAGTGGTCGTACGGAACTCCGCGGTCAAACTGATGGAAACGGTCGGCATATTGCTCACACAAGCGCAATCCGGGCGTTTTTATGTCCCAAAATGTAATCTTAATGGTCGTGGCTGCTAAAGTGCAGATTACTAACCACGAGGTTCTGTATTTTAATCCCATGTAGGTGATTTTAGTTTGTAGGCCGCTCCCCTTCTGGTATTTTTAAGCCTAATCAATTTAAAACAAAAATAAACATAACTACTATACTTAATTTTTTATAGTTATAGGGAAAGCGTTCTGAAAATGTGATTTATTTTCGAACATACAATTTTAGAATACCTAGCTACTAGTGGCGTGTGGTGAACTGTTGCAAGGTAAGCTGGTGCTTGCTCACGGCTGTACATTCTCGGTGTACGCAGCAGGAGCCAGTAACCACTACGGAAACTGAATGCATTCCGACCACTCACAAGCGAGCAGCAAGGGACCCATTACACGCGTCATGTGGCGTCAGCTGCCGAGCTACGTTTTAGTGGTGGAAGTGTAGACTAGCAAGCAACAGAGTACAGCACAGAGCTAACTCCTGCTTACCTTGCAACATGAGGACTATTTCTTACATGGCGTTACCAACACGCATATTTTCTCTTTGTTTTCATTAGTATTAATTATAAATGAAACATTGTAATCCATTGTTGCGCGGTCACTGCTTTGCATCGCTGCCCTTGACCCATCCGGTGCGAGCGAAGGAGTGTGTGAAGGCCACGCCGTAATTTGAGGAACAAAGTCACGCCGCCGTAATAAGCCTGCGTATCTCGCGCGCTCCTCATCTTCAGCAGATTGAATTGCTGTGATATCTGGCACAAGGCTCTGGTTTAATGCCTGGTTTCTCTTGGCGTGTCTCGGGGTGCGGCGAACCTTCCAGATCAGTGGCAGCGAGATTGTCCTAGCGCTACGGGCCTCCGAACCGAGAGATTTTGAGAGTCGAGTGTTTGGAGGATTGTGCAACCTTAGGCGACAAGACGGCGAAGCGGTCGGCCAGAAGACCGTCGAGTTAGATCCTAAGCGACCAACGAGAGTTGATAGAGAGACTGGCAGGTGGGAATATTGAACTGTATGCGTGAGTGTAAGGTATTTCAAATTATTGCAACAGATAGACTGAATATGTGTTAATAATAAGTGTGAATTAAGTCCCTATAACCATTACAGAGACATTGAGAAGACTTTAATTAGAGTTGAGATACACATTAAATACTGCGCTCACTGAGAAATAAAGAGAGTAATAGTGAAGATAGATGATTTAATGTTGTGAATAAGAGTTGTGTCAATAAATTAAAATTAAAATATAGTTCTTTTATTTTTGTTAAAACCCCCATCCTTAACGAACTTTAATACGCTCCTGTGGCATATTTCAACATTATAAATTAAATAAATTTAAGTGAAAATAGAGTTTGGATACTCAAATTTTAAGAGAAAAAATAAAACGTTTGTGAAACGTGACATGTTTAGGAAACTGCCGGACATAGGGTGATTTTTCAAAAGTTTGATTCAAAAAGTGTGAATAAACAGCGAATAGACTTTAATTGTGATTCGTGTGGTGAAAGGGAGCTGGTGGTCAGCAGTTCGCTCGAGCGCTCGAGCGACGCCTGAATATGTTAAGTGCAGTAAGTCATTGCCTTGTGGCGATGGAGACATGCCCTAAGAACAGGGCTGCTGCCACGTATCTGCTTCGAAAGTAAATCGTGCTCTTGTCTAAACTAGTTATGTAATTTTTAAGTTTAGTTTAGATTAAATATGTTACCGTTAAATTAGGTATAAGTAAATAATGAGAACTCTCCCTGCTACGTAGTTAAAGATTCGGCATTGTGAGATGAAGGGTCAAATAATTTTTGATGATGAGCTCTCAATTCAATTTGACCTTGTTGGAAATTGAGTACTTAAATTTGTGAAATTTCGTAATAGAACAAAGTTTACAGTCTCGAATTCTTGATAAGCTCTTAGTTTTCCTAAATTCTTAATATGTGATTGGTAAAATTCAAATTTTTATTTATTTGCCCTCTGCATTTTCTGTTTTCTTAAAATTTTGTCAGCGAGAAAGCAGTACAAATAATTGCATTTTATTATTAAACAAATCCCTATTTTTTTACAATTTTACGTTGTGTTTCATTAATACAGCTAAAATCTGGAGATAATTCTTGCCCCAAAGTACTGTTTGCTTTAAAAATAGATATAGTTATTAAATTTTTTTATGACTAGTAGAATTTAGAGTGAAACTTTCCCTTGCATAACCATGCAAAGACATATGAGACTAAGCCTATAAGTTTCGATACTGAAATATACTCTATTTTCCCCTCTCGTGTGTTTAACTATATAAGTGAGTGAAATGGTAGCATAGTATGAGGAGTTGCCTATCCTACAGGCTACTTCTTTCGCCCACCGATGTCATTAGTGTGAGAACATTAGCGGACAGGCTTACAGGCATGCTCCTAGTCAAGTAGGCATTACTGTAGGAAAAGTAGTAATATTTTTTGAAGCGGATTAAAAGTATGATGTTTAAATTAGTGGACAACGAATTTATTTTGTTTTGTTTATGAGTGTTTTATGTACATGATAGTAAGAATTGACATGCCAGTAATATATTTCTGTTCCCAACAATTTCACAGTTGTTTCGCCTGATTGACTCATAAATTGATCTGGTCGATTGCAAAATTAACTTTACATATGGCTAAAGAATACACTATGGGCATAAAAGCAGAACCTCGGAGGGACTTCCGACCATACTGAACCAGGGGGGGGGGGACCTTTGCAGTATTATTTGTACTTGGTGCGGCGTGGAGTGTTGAAATACTTGCCGGTGTAGGAGTAGGTGCAGTCGCACGTGAAGAGATGCCGGCCATGCGGGCGACAGGAGCCGCCGTTCAAGCACGGGGACGAGAAGCACTGGTTGAAGGCGACGTGCTGTCCTGCGGCGTCCACGCAGGTCCTCTGCCCCGCCGAGGGCTGGCTGTACCCCGCCGGGCAGCGCAGGCACGGCTGCAGACCCGTGCTCGACGCCGTGTCGGGAGAGCACCTCTCTGCGAACACAGCAAACCACGCGTGCAGGTAGCAACTCATCTTCGTCTTCTGAACACGTCCCCAACACATTTGCCTGCAGGAGTTTAACAAATAACATGGTCAAGCAGCGACCTCAAACCTTTTCATTCAAAGACTTGAGATTAGTTAGACCGGTTTTCGTGTTCTGCGAATGTCTCTAACATTGACTCATCCATCGCCAACACAACTGTCAGAATAACATGGTCGACAGTGATAAATGTTTGTTTACATAGGCAGGTGGTGCTATTATAAAAATTAGCATGAGTGGATTCGAACCAACTATGTTTCAATAGTTTCCAGTTTTTCGCTGGCGGCGTGATGTGACATGAGTAGTGTGATTTTGATAGCACGGGCGCAGGTATCATACATCAGAGCTCTGAGCCACCAGCCACCTCGGTTGTCCAGGAGACCTGGGGCGGCCATGTTGTGATGGCATCCAAACACCATGTTGGATATTGGTAACCTTGACTCGTGATCTTGACCTTAACCTTGGCCCCAATGTTTTTTTAAAAATCACAAATAATCTAAGAATTATTTTAAAAATCGAGGAACATATAATGTTACCTTACCCAACCCCTCGCTCACCCCACCAACCCTAACCAACACACCTACCTCTGCCCCCTACCCACAATCATTAAAATAATGAGAAAAATTGCAAACAATTCTAAAAAATCGAGGAACATACAGAATTAACCTCACACTCATCCCACCGCCCTCGCCTCGCCCCCTCCCCAACCCTCACCCATACCAATCATACAAATTCGATAGGAACCGCAAAAGATAGAAAAATGTATTCTAAAAATAGAATAACACATAATGATACCCTCACATTCATACCACCACCCTCACCTCTCCCGCTCACCACTCCCACACTTTCCTAATCATAAAAAAATAAAGCAAAGTCGCAAAAGAATTCTTAAAAATCGAGCAACATAAAACACTAAACCCTCTTCCTTTGCTAACCACTCCACCTAACCACTCCACCACCAAACCCCTCACCCACCTCTCCACAAAAATTAATCATTGTCCTTACACAGCAAAAATTATGCCTGCACCCATACAAATCAATTATTCGTATCTGTCCATTGGCCTATAAATTAAGACTTTAACACATATTTGTCTAGTATTGGACACTATACATATTTTGCTAGTTATTGAATGTTTAGTATCTACCACCAGAGAGCTCTCATGTCGTCCATTTCAAAACATTTTTTGGCTACTCCAAACATAACATATTTACTATTTGACTAATATTATTTTTAATTTCAAGGTAAACCTAAAAAAAAAACAATACAAAAAAATATTATCATTCTGATCAATTTTGTAAATCATTATGTTTACTTTTCTTTGTAGGCTCAACAGTATCGTCGACTTTGTTCTTCACTACAGGTGATCCATCGCTCTCCCTGAGTACATCAAGTCATCGAGTAATGGGCTTAAAGATTTCTTCATTTATAAGGTCACGCGAAAGTCCAGCCAGCTCTCTTGGTGAGCAAATACTTCGAGCGAACCAACTGTATCACTGGATGCAGGTCGCTAGGAAAATATCCGACAACGTACTGAATAAAAATTGTTAATGTAGCTCTCTTTTATAGGTTTAGTCGTGTGTCTCCGACAAACGATTTTCAATTCTTACCAGATGTTCGCTGCAAGCATCCAATATGTACCGTCTATGATTTTGAACATCTCTTTTTGGGGCGAGGTGGGAAATCGAGATAGCGAATGTATTCTCTATGGAATCTTTAAGCACTTTTAGATTGTCATCATTTTGTGCAGATGCCAAATTCAGTCTGTCGGAAATTTGCCTTTGAACACTCGTTATATGCTCGTCCATTGCCATCAAACCGCGAACGATCTCAGTCTTCACACGATCCGTCTTCGCCCCAAGCTTGGACAAGTAAGTGTGAAAGAATTTGTTCTGCTCGGGTAGCACAATGCATAATACCGAGATGAATCCATTACCAGTTTCGAGGACGAAATGTTTAGTAGCAGCATCTTTGAATCGTTCGGTTTCGCCAACATTTCGAATTATTCTTCTACCAGCGTCGTAAGTTCCATCGTTGCTTGGTACAAGACAACCTCCATCTTCGTGTTTATCGAGCCACAGCTTGAGGCTACTGTGCCCTAACTTCTATATGCTGTAACTCATTCTCGATGGTCGATGATGAACTGATCTAATCCACATCATTACCTGCAATTATATAGAGGCCAGTCTTTTACGATCACCAAAAACCCATACTTGTCTTTCCAGCATAAAGAACACAGCTCTGCAAATCCGATAATGTCATGTCTCTATTAACGTGATCGTCCTACGCATGCCGCAAATTCGTATCGTTCATGCGAAACACAAGGAAATTCACATTATCGCATGGAAACTGTTTCGGTACACGTGAATAAGTCTGGCTGAGGTACATGCAGTCCATCTTCGCATGCTGTCCCATGCTTAAGTATTCTTGAATGCAAGTCTGTTTTTCAAATGCTACATCGTCGAAAATAAACACTGAGTTTGGCAATGCTTCACTTGGTGGCATGGTGGCTTCATTACCGCTGCAAAGGAAATAATGCACACCATCTATGGCTTCAGGTAATCTTGCCAGTCGCTGGTATTTCGGTTGCTGGAGCGATTTGGAGTACAGGTACATATTCTCGAATCGAAGGTCAGTCTTTTCTTCCAACAGGCTCAGTAGGACACATGTTTTCTCACAGTTTGAAGAACCAATTATGATGCACTTCATTGTATTCATAAATAATCTTCCATGCCGTTTTCCGTGGGCGATGGATTCATCTTCAGCAGTAATGTGTATTGGTACAGTATATCTTGCTTGACATTATGTATGTTACCACTGCTATGTTGTGATGCATGCGGTGATGATTGTGGTGCATGTGGTGGTTGCAGAGAACCAGTGCTGCAAAATTTTTAATGTCTCTTCAAAATATCACTCCGAGTAAACTGCTGTTGACAAAGTTTGCACTGAAATGTTATACTTGAAGGTCTCATCCTACATGTAAATGCATCGTGTCATTGCAAATTGCGTAAACCTGTAAGTTCTTTACCGCAGAAGCGACAAACGAGATGCATCTTTAATATTCTACATCCATAATGTTCCAAGTCCACATTTAAACTGAAACAAAAAAGAAAAAAATGGTCAATTTACTGCGATGTCTCGAAGAATTGAGACCATAGCTGGAAGCAGGATCGTCGATATGCTGATCAACAATCTATCATTCGAGCAGCATATTCCCATGTGCAGGTATTGTGGGCCGGGAACAAAGATAGCTAAGAGGCTGGCATGTGGCGATATGGGTATATGTGTGCTGGATGAGGCTTGCAAGTAACACGATGTCGCCTACTCCTTGAACAAAGATATACAAGCTCGGCTCCAAGACAGACAATACTCGCGCTCGGAGAGAAAATTGTGGCTTGGGGGGTTTCAAGGTTAAGGTCAAAGTAGAGTTCGTGGGTCAAGGTTACCAAGATCTAATATAGTGGTCGGGTGCCATCACAACATGGCCACCCCAGGTCGCCTCGACAACCGACGTAGCTGGTGGCTCCGAGCTCCGATGTATGATACCTGCACCCGCGCTCTCATTATCATACTACTGGCATGTTCTCCGTCTTCTCTTTGCTAACAACCATGTTCCTTACCAAACCCTCCTGGTTCTCGGTCTCTCGGCTCCCTGCAAACTGCTTGGCATAACGTGATCCTAAGTAAAACTTAATTACTAACCTGAGTATATTCTATTTGTATTAAAACTACGTCAGAGGTAGTGTGAAAAAACATTCCAAAGCACTTACTTCCACAATAACAGTCCTAGCCTCAAATCCTATCAACTCTTTTTTTAATTGTGCTATTGGCAAACAGCAGTCTATTGAAGGAACGTGGAGAGTGGTTACTTCTCAGCTCTCATGCGAACTCTACCTACGTCTTCATCATGTCTGGTTATTAAAAAATACTCCAACCTGGATCGAAAAAAATGTCCCGTGAAATAAAACTCGTTGAAAATAATTGTAAAAAAATTTCGGAAATAGCTGATTATATAAACAACATGCCTGCCGTAAGTTCAATTCACTTGATTTTGACAGTGTACAAAATAAAGGAATTTAGTTTTGGAACTCAACAACTGGTCACCGCGAAAACTGGTTGAGCTTCCTACGGCACACACCATCACACATCGCCGACACTCTGCTCCACCTCTCCAAGCCGGCGACAAACTTCTGCGCGTTCTTCCTGCGCCCAGGAAGGGCTAACGGCGTGCATGAGTGAAGGCTGGTCCTGATTGGATCAAGCTGCCTTGCCCGTGGGACCAAAATGTCGAAGAACATATGACGTGACGTTAACTGGTCTTTGGAGTAGCGCCGGTGCGAAGAGGNTTGGATCAAGCTGCCTTGCCCGTGGGACCAAAATGTCGAAGAACATATGACGTGACGTTAACTGGTCTTTGGAGTAGCGCCGGTGCGAAGAGGGTGGAGTGGGGGAGGGAACTTCCACCCACATCACTTCAGTGTCCGTAACACAACCCCCNCCTTTCGAAAAATTCCGCTCCTGTCAGACCTGGGAGCCTAACTTCGGGAACTCAGCATGAGGTTGCGGTAGTGGTAATGCTCGTACTGTTGGTAGTAATCGGAGTATAGTGGTACTATTAGTATTATAAATAGTAGTGGTAATAATACCTTTAATACATCGAAGTTACTCATGATCTTAAACTAACCCATGAGGGAATGAGAGGGTTCATACTAAAGATGGTGTCATCATCCGCCCAGAATGGGAATGCAAAAACAGTTTGGAGAAAATATCTCCCCCATTGCAGCCAGTGGGGATGACACGCACGATTTCATGAACGCGAATCTCGCAGTCTTAACAGTGACAACTTGTGTACTAAAGGTTATTAGAAGGCTCTAGTTTCTCAGGTAACACAGAACTCAGAAATACAGTTGGGAACACGGAAGTGCAGCTAGAGAACATTATGACTACTATCGCACGCAACAGGAATAAATTATATTAGAAATTCCAAAGAGTAAAAAAAAAAATGCATCTGTATTGCTAGTAGTTGAATAACACAAAATGACGAATGATTCATTCAAAGAATTAATAACTGAATGAACGATGTATTATTTCGCACACACGCCATTGGATAATTTTGTTGTAATATGATAAGAAATCCATTCTGTGTGTTTAAAAAATACGGGCAGAGAAAAAAATTAAATAAAGCATAAAAACTGTTCAAGATAATGCTACTTTCAACAGATACGTAGATACCGCGTAGGGAATTCTGCAAAATAAATTAAATCAGTTATCAAAAGTAAAACGTGACAAAACAAGACTAAAACTAGATATTAACCAGTTATCAAACTAACTAACAACGGGGTAGTACAANAAGTAAAACGTGACAAAACAAGACTAAAACTAGATATTAACCAGTTATCAAACTAACTAACAACGGGGTAGTACAAATTTCAGCAAATAGCACTACACATCACAACGAAGGCAGCACAACGTTGCTCAGTTTTGTTTAGTTTTCAAAATATGTTTCGTGTGTTTATTCGTTATGTAAGTTTCCTGCGACGTACAACAAAGGTTGGAAACGGGAGAGTTTCCGAAAAAGAGCTCCTTCAATCAAAACAGANGTAAGTTTCCTGCGACGTACAACAAAGGTTGGAAACGGGAGAGTTTCCGAAAAAGAGCTCCTTCAATCAAAACAGATAATAGTGAATAGATTTTAATAAGTTAAATAAGCGATAAAAAGAATAACTAGTTGAAAAAAATTCCTCCGACGTAACAACCTGTGTTCACTGTTAACTGAGCACTTCTGAAATCAACCTTCGAAAAATGTCACCGCCCTAACTCCATATGTTTGAACGCGAATACTGATTTACATGCGCCCAGTAAAGTTGGTAATGGTGGAGGGAAATTATTTAGATGACTTAAAAGATTTATTTGGTAATTCTGTAATGATTTATTATGCTTTCTGTTTTAATGCATATAACGTTAAGGAGTATTACATTAATTTAATTTAAATTTACTTCCATAATAATTTCACAGTTTCACTTTACGGTCGCATGAATTAAATGATGAGGCCCATTTCAATGTTAATTTTACCTATGGTTGAAGAACACACAGTGTGCACACAAGTACATCTTAAGCAGGGCTTTAAGAAGTGCTCATTTTATCGGTAACAACCTAAATATAGGCAAGTGATTCCCAAAGTTCTATGAACCGCGACCCATTAAAAAAAATGCCAAAGTTCAGGACCCACCTTAATGCCTTATGCGAGAAACGTACCGTTTCGCTGTTCCATCATGTTCACATTGTATTTCTTACGTAGCGTAAGGANGGGGCCCACCAAATTTTAGTCTGCGATCCACCAGTGGGTCGCCGCCCATGCTTTGGGAAATACTGATATAAGCTATTCACGGTAAAGTGAGCAGTTTGTGAAGCCCTCTCATTTGGAATAACAGTGAATAAATATATTTTATGTTAGCCTTAGACATAAACTTTAAGAGTCCGGTGAAACATATATACTTTGTTTATTACTTACGTGGTAATAGTTATTTTAAAAAGTGGTAGAATGACAAAAAAAAATGGCTGATAGAAAAAAAAGTAACTAGGACCTCAATAGTGGTAACTTTACCGTGAACAGGCTATAAATGCACGTGATGATGAGTAACTGTAGGAGACTGACCCTTGCAGTCTTGGTCCGCCTTGGCGCCCCTCCTGAGCGTGGTGGTGTTGTCGGGGCACTTGAGGCACTCCGTCTGGCCGCTGAGGGTCTGGTAGCTGCCCAGAGGGCACGACACGCACGGCTTCATGCCGGGGATCTTCACGAAGGGCCTCTTCTTGCGGCCGTAGCAGCCCGGCAGACACAGCGCTGCAACCGAGCACGCGAATTCACACCTCTGCCAAGGTTAACTCTACTCGGGTTACGAACAAACCGAGATTTCTCACGGGAGAGTTTGGCATAGGGAAAATTTCCGCCGCTAGGTGCGCACTGTTCCAAAAGCTAACATTTAATTAAAATTTTAAGCTGCGAGAATAATGAAAGAGAAAAATTTTACTTAGTAAAAGGTTATTTTATATTTGATTTATGATTATTGCAATTGTATTGTTTTTATCGTAGAAAATAGAGAAAATATGGTTCACATGCAACCCTAGCGCTTACCTGGTGGCGAAAATTGTTCCTCTGTCAAGCTTTTAACAATGATATTCCCAACCTGAGTAGAAGTAACCTTAGCCGTACTTCTTCCACCGCTGGTACATACACATACAGCTAAGCTTGCCAGATGTACAGATTTAACCAGAACAAGTACGAATATGCTCATTTTGTTCCGCGTACTGTTTCTGGTCTGTAACAGCACGCTCAATGCTCCGATTTTTAAGGTAAACTGCGCAACCTAGCAAAAATTAATTAGATTACATATTAGTGGTCGTGGCATCCTTTGAATAAATGTGTACGGTTTTCAAAGGACACTCTAGGCATTCAAAAAATGCAATTTTGACAGTCCCGAAAGACATGACAGCAAACTTCTTTTCATGAACAAAAATCGAATATAATCTACAAACAGTATTTTCAAAATTAAATGTATGTGCAATTTAGCCGGGTGTAGTTCATGTATTAGTATGTATGTTTGGTTTATTAAATGTCCCTCTGTTGGACACTTATTAGACCTTTGTTAATTTACGATGAGTTGAAAAGGGAATGTCGCCAACATGTACTGATTTTTTCTTTCCAAATATGTGGCAACTATAGATACAGCGTACAGTGTATGTGACAATACCCATTAATGGTAGGTAGGTAAGATGTAACGTCCCGTTAACCGCGACGTAATTAGAGACGGAGAAAGTTCCTCAGAGAAGCAGGAAGGGATAAGAGATCTTCCATGACCTGTAATAAGGAACCAAACCGAAATTCGCCTGAAGCGATTTCGGAAAACCATGGAAAACCGAAATCAGGATGGCTGGACCGGGAATCGAACCCAGGTCCTCCCGAATTAGAGTCCTGTAATTTACCACTGCTCCATGCCGCAGGGTAACTCTCGTTAATCTTTGGTTATTTTAACTTAGTGTTTCAATTTTGACGGCAATATTGTGACTCACGTACATTACGAAGTTTTTTCGACTTTCTCTGTTGCCTTTACTGACTGCTAAACTGAACGCGCAATTAAGTTCTACGCACTTCACAAGTTATTTTCAATGCTGTAGTTCAGTAACTGTTATGAATTCACGTGACTTGCCGTAAGCAAGGGTCGGTTAACTGCGTTGTTACAACTACTTCTGGACACGTGGTCGTGTTACCGATACCGAATGATAGTATTAGCAACTACAGAAATCCTCACTAAGATACTTAAACACGAAGAAGCAGTTTTTTTCTTAAGATTTAACTATAGGGTTAGCACATGAGTTTCTTCATTTTACGACGTGTTTGAATACTGGGTTGCCGAGCACCCTTTACCATAATCACTTATAACTTACAGCTTTTTCATATCTTGCTAGGTTATTAAAGATATCAGAGATATCAAAGTAAAATCAATGCCTCTCTTATATTTATATAACTAAAATTGGTAGTAACAATTTTAAAAATGTTTGAAGGAAGTAAAATGTGTCAAGGTCTTACCCAATTTTTTCGAATATATCAGTGCGCATTATAAACGATGTACAATGATCATTGCTNACCGATACCGAATGATAGTATTAGCAACTACAGAAATCCTCACTAAGATACTTAAACACGAAGAAGCAGTTTTTTCTTAAGATTTAACTATAGGGTTAGCACATGAGTTTCTTCATTTTACGACGTGTTTGAATACTGGGTTGCCGAGCACCCTTTACCATAATCACTTATAACGTACAGCTTTTTCATATCTTGCTAGGATATTAAAGATATCAGAGATATCAAAGTAAAATCAATGCCTATCTTATATTTATATAACTAAAATTGGTAGTAACAATTTTAAAAATGTTTGAAGGAAGCAAAATGTGTCAAGGTCTTACCCAATTTTTTCGAATATATCAGTGCGCATTATAAACGATGTACAATGATCATTGCTNAAAATGTGTCAAGGTCTTACCCAATTTTTTCGAATATATCAGTGCGCATTATAAACGATGTACAATGATCATTGCTATGTGAAAAAGGAATAAAAACAAATAATTACTAACATGGGTGATGTGAGATTAGTTGCTGGAAATATATTATCATTTAAAACTTCAAAATCAATGTCTGTCAACAAACTCGTCATGTAGAACACGTCTACGTGAAATGCTCCAAATATTCGAAATTAGACTTAACTAAACTTTTCGTGGGTTACTGTTCAGAGCGACCCAGTTAGTGTTAGAACGATGCTAAGTAATTAAATAGCGCATACTAACGACGGCAATCACGGATGCTCCTAGCATGGATCCTTCTGGTGGAGGATCCTTGAGGGCAAGGGACGCACGACGTCGCTCCTTCCATGGGCTGGTACTCGCCAAATCCACAAGGTTCGCAAGTGTGCGATGTCACATTGTGGTATGTTGCCATGGGACATTTCACTGTAAAGTTACAACAAATTTTCACTGTTACTCCAAAATGTTCTCGTGCAGTAGTTACCAAAATAAAACATGCGTTATTTTGTAATAGTTTTAAAAATACTACAAAAAATTTATGTGACGCTGTTAAGTATTTTCGTTGGAATAAATTTTCTAGTTGCTTCAAACTTGGCTGGTTTTATCTGACACTCTAATTTTATATTGATTTTTAATAGGAATTTCTTATTCAAAGATGGAATTTTACTCCGTTTGCTGTGATCCGAATCTTTTCTGAATTTCAAAATATTACTGCATANTTCTTATTCAAAGATGGAATTTTACTCCGTTTGCTGTGATCCGAATCTTTTCTGAATTTCAAAATATTACTGCATATAAAAATTAGAAGAATTTTAAGTTGCAGCTCACAAAATTATATTTGCGAATTAATTTAAAACTGAAATGAACCTCTGTACACAAGATGTGCAAACATCGAAGCTGCTATACTTAAGTTCGAAGCCGTCAGAAAAAATTGCATGTAGATCATTACGACTTGACTGAAGCCCGATGAATAAAATTCCCAGTTATCTAAACCATTTCTTGCGTCCATTTGTTCTAGTGACGCAGAGAACGTGTTAAAGACATCTGTAATTATGGCTACAGTGGCTTCGCACTTACATTCCGACGAATGTTTAACAGCCACCATTCCCCGTCTCCCCACACTGGTGGTTGCACCCCACAGTTTGTAAGCCACTGGGTTGAACAATTTTGAGTGCATTTAACGAGGTAATTAGCACTCGTGAGGGTGAAATAAGAGTGAGGTTAAGCAGCGACGTAATGCAAGGGGAGGGGAAACGGTAGTGCACAAGATAACCCGCCAGCAAAACGGCAACGTCCGCAATGTTTCCCACCTGAAAGAGTCGACTGTGGCCCTGCCGGGAATCAAGCCCAGTTTTCCGTTAACGGGAAGTCGGTGCTCTAGCCACTCGGTCCCTGCGGCATCCTGGAAAGCACTCGTGTAGAGAGTTGGGGAATGCGAGGCGTGCAAAGTTTGGCAGAGGACTACGTAGCGGGTAACTTTCAGCGTAAGTTTAAGAAACGGAACGCACGCTACAATACAACAAAGAAATCTGTCTAACTTTTTCACGTGACTTTAGGAAAGTGTGACGGCGTTTAAATGTAGTTCCAGAGTCAACACTAACTAAGCATGCATGTTAAAAACACTCCTGATAATATTACAGTTATACTAAGTTTATATGTGTAAAGTCAAGCAAATATAACGTACCAAATAGCAAGATAAAAAAAGATAAGTATACGCAAAACATTAATAATATTTCATGCCNTTCACGTGACTTTAGGAAAGTGTGACGGCGTTTAAATGTAGTTCCAGAGTCAACACTAACTAAGCATGCATGTTATAAACACTCCTGATAATATTACAGTTATACTAAGTTTATATGTGTAAATTCAAGCAAATATAACGTACCAAATAGCAAGATAAAAAAAGATAAGTATACGCAAAACATTAATAATATTTCATGCCNTCAAGCAAATATAACGTACCAAATAGCAAGATAAAAAAAGATAAGTATACGCAAAACATTAATAATATTTCATGCCACAAATTAATATTTTACATCATAGTTACAGAAATCATCAACGGCATTAATTGGTACATGTCATTACAATCAACTGTATCCGACAAAGATGATGTGGAACATGCATTTCTTATGTCTCGCTTAATCTAGTATGTACACTAATCGTCAAAACAAAGTTGCGCCCACGATGGAGTAACCTACACGTATGAAACGTGGGGGGTAGGTCTGACAATGTGAGACATGCAGATGATTCACTTCTCACGCTCGGCAGCGGAAGTGACGTCAGCAAGGGCGTGGCTTATCTCTGTACCTGCCGGACTACATAAGATAGTCCCGGTATCGTAGCGCTGCGGGAAGTGGGGTCCTCATTTCGTCGTATTGCGTGCCACGCAGATATTACTGTGGCGTACTGTTGGCACCAGTGGCTAGAGGAAGGCACACACACCCAAGACGCAGGATCCGGGACACCGCCACGAACCACGCCGAAGGAGGACCGACGGATTATCCGACATGCGCGGAGTGCCCCTACCACCACGATTGCGTATATATTCAACGAGCAGTTATATTCATCTTGAAGCATCCTGTGGCATGCCAGTGCCCTTGTCGGACAGCTGCACCATGCACAACAACGTGCAAGCAGACCCGTGAACACCTCATCAACATCGCCCCGGACTGCAATGGTGTGACAATCATAGAACCGTGCAGGTTGGCAATCTTAAGTGATGAGTCCCTCTTTTGTCTTGGCGCTGACGATCAACGCATCCGTGTGTGGAGGCAACGTGGGCAGCACCAAGATTAATGGTTTGTTGTCACACGTCCACATGGCCCGGTGCCTTGGTGTGAGGAACGATTGTGTACGATGCCCGATCACCGTGGTCTTCACCACGGGCACTTTGACAGCCCAAGGGCACGTTCGTGAGGTCCTGCAACCAGTGGCCCTGCCGTTTGTGAACGTCCAGACCGGTCCACTGTTCCAACAGGGCCATCTCAAAAGCGTGCCTTGAAGCCACAAATGCTCTGTTATGGCCAGCCGCATGGCTAGACATATCCCCAATTGCAAATTTGTGGGATACTGTTAGTCGCTTTATCGCGACCCCGCCCCTACTGCAAAATATGCTGCAACTCCAAGTGAATATTCAAGCTGCATAGCATGGATTGTCACATGGTACTATTAGAAACATCTACAACNTATGCTGCAACTCCAAGTGAATATTCAAGCTGCATAGCATGGATTGTCACATGGTACTATTAGAAACATCTACAACTCCATGCCACGACGTCTGGCGAAATATGTTCGCAAATATGGCAACATCCAGGTCATCTTGAGAGACGGCGCAATAAATATTGTTCATACAGTCTCAATTTGTAATCATGTCTTGTTCTCTGTGACNAGGTCATCTTGAGAGACGGCGCAATAAATATTGTTCATACAGTCTCAATTTGTAATCATGTCTTGTTCTCTGTGACTTTTTCCTTAATTCCTAATCGTACAGCAATCAAGCACTTCCTTGTGGGCGCAACTATTTTTTTGACGATGACTGCATTTCATTTAAGGCCCGGTACACACCATAACTATCTACAACGCTCCGTATAAATATTTCTATAAATTTTCTCATTTTTAGGAGGAAGCAATATTGGAAGGAATGCTATAATAGTTCACAGGCTGTTCACGGTAAAGTGAGCACTTTTGAAAGGCCTGACTAATATCTACTTGTATGCACGTTAGTTTATTCTTAAACCACAGATAAAATTAACATTACTATAGGTCTCATCGCATTATCCACGCGTCGGTGAAGTAAAACTGTGAGTTATTATGAATGTAAATGTTTGAATATTTTCCTTATTCTTACACTTACATTAATTAAAAATAAAACAGTAACAAAAAATTTATTTCAGTATTCTCAGATGTTTACTAACACTTTCAATTCAACATTAAAGGTTTCAGACCCCAAAAGTCAATAATTTTATAATTGTGCTAAACATTGTTCAACTCGTACGCATTGTAAGTGATAGCATTTTCCTAGAATAAAATTTTTTTTAACTTTATATTATTTTAATAATTTGATGTCAAATACCAAATACTTCTGTTTTGTTGCAGCCGTAATAACAAATACTAACAAAGTTGTACATATGAAAAAATTTACAACATAAACTAATGCCATGGGCTACTGCTTGACAAATTTTTAAACACCAAATAGCAGTTTATAAATTTAAAAAAAAAATTAAAATATGCAAACATTTTCTTATATATGTCTTGTTATTTGGTGATTACATATGTGTCACGCGGTAGCCCATGAGATTAGTTTACTCCGTAAAATTTTTCAACTGTACAACTTAGTTGTATTTGTTATTACGGCTGCAACAAAACAGAAGTATTTGGTATTTGACATCATATTATTCAAAAAATAAAAGTAGANGCGCAGCCGCCTCCGGCGCGGGCCCACCTCCACGTGCGCGGACCTCGCCAGCGCCGCCCCCAGCGCGTCCTTCACGTGCCGGATGCCGTTCACCAGCACGCCGCCTCCGGCGCCCCGGACCTTCGGCGTCCTGCCTGCCAACACACACCACACCATCACTGCCACTGCCAACGAGCTTGATACATCTAGCCCATGCACGGTTACTTGCAAGCCCTGCCAAAGTACTACTTCCAGGATATTCCTCCGCCTCATGCAAACTAAGCTTAACAGAGTTACGGTTTATTCAACTCTGGTCAGGAACAGAACGAGATTTCTTATGGGAGAGTTTGACATAGGGAAAATTCCCGCCACTAAGTGCGTAATGTCCCAAAAGGTAACTTTATAAAATTATAAAAGAGAAATATTTTACTTAGTTGCGAATTTATTTTATAGTTGATTTGTGATTATTGCAATTATCCTGTTTTTTAACTTACTAAATAGAGAAAATCTGGTTCCTTGCCGACACTGGCGCTTCCAAATTTTTAACATTGATTTTCCCAACCTGGGCTAGAATTAACCTTAACAGAGTCTAAAAAATCACACCAAAGGGACAACACGACGCATTCATGCGCGCTCTCTGAGTAATAATATTTGGCATAAGAACAACTTCTTACTAGGCATTCCCAACACACCTGTTTTCTCGCAGTTTTTATTCATATGATACAAAATGTATAGCAAAAGTAGATCCTACGCAGATCCTTCAAAAGTGCTCAATTAACCGTGAAAAGCCTATAATGATGTGTATCATAAAATGTATCCTTAAAAAACGAGAAAACGCACAAACACACAGTGAAACAAGAATAATGGCAAAACACTAAGAACTTATGCGTAATTGGTCAGAGCTGGCCTTGGGGTTACGCTAACATGTTATTATCATGTGCATCTCCCATGCTACACTTTTATAATTATAGTAGCTCACGAACCATATAGTACGTGATCGTTCTCATAAACTCAAGTCATTCCGGGGATAGGGCGCGAACTATCGCCGGCTCTAAGTACTCGTGACGTTACAGTCCCCTGTCAAAATTCCGCCCATATCTCTATACAACGTGCTTACAGCGTCCACGGCTGATAACAGGGTGTTGTTTACGTAGCAGGCGACCACCTTTAAATTACTTTATACTTTTTATTTATTTTCTAACCACGATCTAAAAAAAAATTGTAATAAACAAACTGATTGTTACTACGTTTTACCGTGAAATTGCATGACGAAATATTTATAATGTTATGTGTCGGTGCTTTGCTTCGCCCGATCGAGCGAAGAGTGTGTAAAGGACAGAGTAGTGATATGATATCGGGCGGCGAGTCATAAGAGAAAGTTCGAGTGACAGGCGAGCGATAATGCTATCAGGTTTTGAGGCTATAAAGACATGTCGCCACGCATTCTTTCACATGGCGCCGTCATAAACCTTTGGCGGCTCGCGCGCCACTGACCTTCGGCGGACAGAATTTCTGCGTTTATCTGAAGAATTCTATGGTTTACTGACTTCGTTTCCCTCAACGTGACTCGGGATGCGGTGAGCCTTCCCAGTCAAGGCCAGCGACTATAAAAGCGTGTCGGGAGTCTGGGTGATTACGCAACGAGCTAGAAGAGCAACGAGTAGCACCAGAAGTGACCAACGAGAGGAAAATCTGCGACTGCGAGCATCAGAGCAGTGAACGGTGCGACTGAAAGGCTGGACTATTGGGCTGGATGCGTGAGTGAAAGACGTTACAAATTACAGACTGAACGTGTGTTAACGATGAGTATGAGTTAATTGACTATAACCAAACAGACACAATAAGAAGGACGTGAATTAGAGCTAATAGACATTTAATATTGTGCTCACTGAGAAATAAAAAGAGTATTAGTAGATAGATAATTTAATGCTCTTAATGATAGCTACGTGAATGTATTTAAACAGAAAATTATTTATTTTATTTTCATTAAGACCTCCATCCCTCACGAACTCAGATACGCCCCTCTGGCATCTTGTAACGATATGTACCATGAGAATAATTTTCAAAGTTCAACGAGAGAAAAAATTATTACACTGTTTCATTGTCATAAAAACCAGTTTTACTGACACTGAAAACGACTACAGAACGTATTTGCAAATGTGATAACCACGCCAATTTGCTGATAAGTACCTATATAAATGACAGAGCTGGTGCAGTTTTTAATTTTTCAATAATTTTCTATAAATATTAAGAACCTAAGAATTTTTATTTCAAAAAATTTTATTTTTAAATAACTAATGAAAATTCAATAGCCGTTTCTAGGCCAAAGAATACGTATTATCGTGCATTAATTGTTCTTTCTTATTTTCTGTTAGTCTGTTGTAATCAAGATAATATTTTTCATTTAACACTTATTTTCTAAGTTCAACATGTCTATCTTGCAAAATAATTTTTAAGCTATCATCTAAAATGATAGATATTTCTTTACAATTCAATTTGTCTATAATTTCCAATTAGAATTTTTTTTAATTTTTCATTTACTTTTAATTGTTGTAGTTTCATAAACTTAATAAATTAATTTAATTGCTTTAGCATTAAATCCACTTATTACAAAATAAATAAATATTAAACCAATTTAAAAAATATTCAATAAATGTAAAACATTAAAACGAAAACAATGTATAACATGTAATGAATAAAAAGATATAAATTCTTTTCATTCACATAAAAATTTATAAGATAAACATATTCATAAATGTAAAACTTTTACTAATGAGTATATAAAAAATATTTTATTTTTATATAAACATTAAGAAAAAGTACTTTGTGACCCTAGAAAATATATTTTAAGAAATTATTTAGAAAGGCAAATAATTAATTTCATAATAAAGTAGAAAAATAATATTTAAATAAAAATGTACACATTGTGAAGAAATGAAAGATATTAATTTAATTTATTCTCATCCTAATGCTTGAGATATACATTCACATAAATGTAAGCTATTTGCTAATAAATATAGAAAAGAATANTATTTTTCATTTACTTTTAATTGTTGTAGTTTCATAAACTTAATAAATTTATTTAATTGCTTTAGCATTAAATCCACTTATTACAAAATAAATAAATATTAAACCAATTTAAAAAATATTCAATAAATGTAAAACATTAAAACGAAAACAATGTATAACATGTAATGAATAAAAATATATAAATTCTTTTCATTCACATAAAAATTTATAAGATAAACATATTCATAAATGTAAAACTTTTACTAATGAGTATATAAAAAATATTTTATTTTTATATAAACATTAAGAAAAAGTACTTTGTGACCCTAGAAAATATATTTTAAGAAATTATTTAGAAAGGCAAATAATTAATTTCATAAAAAAGTAGAAAAATAATATTTAAATAAAAATGTACACATTGTGAAGAAATGAAAGATATTAATTTANTAAGAAAAAGTACTTTGTGACCCTAGAAAATATATTTTAAGAAATTATTTAGAAAGGCAAATAATTAATTTCATAATAAAGTAGAAAAATAATATTTAAATAAAAATGTACACATTGTGAAGAAATGAAAGATATTAATTTAATTTATTCTCATCCTAATGCTTGAGATATACATTCACATAAATGTCAGCTATTTGCTAATAAATATAGAAAAGAATATTTTCAAAAATTAAACTCTTAACTACTTAACAAATTTATCAATTTANATCCTAATGCTTGAGATATACATTCACATAAATGTAAGCTATTTGCTAATAAATATAGAAAAGAATATTTTCAAAAATTAAACTCTTAACTACTTAACAAATTTATCAATTTAAATATAAATATTTAACTTTTATTTCCAGAAAATAATATTAAAAATGCATTTAGACCAAATAAAAAAGAAAATTGCTAAAAAATATAATGAAAAAAAAACCAAAAATTATTTACTGACAAAAATGGGCATCAATATATATAAAATATTGCATTTTAAGTTCACAAACTGTATAAGATTGGACAAAATATTTAAATGAAATTTAAATAAGTTAAATAAACTATTCTTGCAAAACGAATTACTACCAAAGATTTTTAAAATATTAAATAAATATACTACTAGGTCTTGAATAAAATCTTTATTGGGAAAAGCATTAACCAATTAATTATAATTTTAAAAAAAAACGTTATTCATTATGTGAATTAAAATCTTTAGTACAAAGATTTAATATAAAAACACATAGATTTTCTATGAAAAACTTTTAAGGAGATTAAAATATTAATGATAAAAGAAAAAACNATTTAATATAAAAACACATAGATTTTCTATGAAAAACTTTTAAGGAGATTAAAATATTAATGATAAAAGAAAAAACCCATTTGGTTATTTTGATGTAGGTATTTTTCCTAAATAAAAAAGAAAAGTAACATGTAACATTTGGTTTTCAAAGAATAATAATAAATAGATAGATCATTTATTTGAAATAAAAAAGAGAAGAAATATTATAATAAAAGATATAGCCTTTATATCGAGAATACAAGCATTCATAATAGAAAATAAAGAATTATATATAAATCCTAAAGAATTTTTAGAACCAACTAAAAAAGAAATTATTAAAAGTATTAATAATAGTTTAAGATCAAATGAGGCTATAAATATAAATCTAATTTTTCTTGCTCTATATAATATAAATAACAATTACTTCTATTTTAAGAGGATTAATAAAAAATAAGAAATAACAACCAATGTATGATATTAAGTTTCCTTTGACCTAGAAACAGCTAATAAAATTTCATTAGTTTTTATTAAATATCATAATTTTTAATATAAAATTTTTTTTATAAATAATTTAGGTTTGATTTTGTCTTTTTTTGGTATTTTTTGTTAACTTTAGCATTTTTTATTTTTGAGGTTTTTGATATTGTAAGTGTAACAGACTCTTAGATTCTTTATGTTTATAAAAAAAATATCAAAAANTTATTTTTGAGGTTTTTGATATTGTAAGTGTAACAGACTCTTAGATTCTTTATGTTTATAAAAAAAATATCAAAAAATTTAAAACTGCACCAGCTGTCATTTATATATGTACTTCTGTTGTGCACGCCCGTACTGTAGGGCGTTATGCTTCCGATTTACGTTCACGCATGACGCCATCTTCCCAAAATAAATGTATGCATGATGGCATTCAGGACCTAACTGTTGTAAAATTTCTTCCTTAGAGCTTAGATTTGATTTCTGAAAAGACAAGGAAACCGCCAGTTCCATGGGGCAAAGTTGAGCCAATGGGTTATGTGTTTTGGTGCAGTAATTTTTCTGTTAGCTAAAAATTGCCACATGCAAAACAAATGTTGGGTTGCCAAGCTTTCAAACACGTCTTCTCTAGGGCACTTCTTGGCTTAAAACGATCCAGGTCAACTGCACTGGTGGTTTTCCATCACTATTACATGCAAATTTATTAACTTAATGTGTACCTTCTCAGGTCTTCGTCCTTTTTAATATAATACTAATAAGCCTCCATGCTTATGTTATTACATAAATAAACAAATAATAGTATGTTACATTATTATCGTTCAAATATACTTGTGTCACTATCAGAGCACGGTTCAAGTACAACTAACTGCGTGTTTGTTTCCATTCTCGGCCCCTTGGTTCTCGAGTTATTGATCAGTCTCGCTATAATTGTGTCTGACCTTGAACTCACAGAAATACTCTCACGATAATATACGGCGATGGCAGTGATGTAAGCTGAACAAACGGCAACGGCTGCAAGAGAATTATCATTCTGGAAGAAGTAGCAAACTTTCTAGAATGCGAACGGTTAGAGACAGCGCATCTAGGAAAGCACGGCCTGAGGACGGCGTGTTGCAGACTATATGGGAGAGAAACCTCCATGTGCATGGCTTGAACAGATGAAATGAAGAATGAGCACGAATGGCTAAGGAAAGTGACTCAAATTCAAGAGGTGCACCGAGATAAAGGTTTGTTTCAGTCATCGAAATATTTGTTTGTCAAGGACCAAAAATATGTTTTCTTGTCCTGATAAAATATTTTGAAAATTGAAAAGCAAGAAGTTGAATTATTGTTACCTAACAAAATGCACGCTTTACCAAACAAAACCTCTGTGTTGGACCAAAATAAATTGGACTATCAACAATATATTTAGTTGAATTAACTGTAGGTATACATTTGTTTGGCCACTCACTTGATTTCCTTTGTTCGATNGTAGGTATACATTTGTTTGGCCACTCACTTGATTTCCTTTGTTCGATAAAACAGCTCGGGAGTTAATATGTGTTTTTTGTGACATTTAGGAAACCAAAATGTGAAGCTGTAAAGCTTGAAATATTTATTTACACAATTTGTAGAGTATTTGAAATGTATGTTTTCGGAAAAAATATATACATTCCAACAGTAGTCAATTTAGCTGAGTTTGCTAGGACGTAGTGCTCNTATTTTTGAGGTTTTTGATATTGTAAGTGTAACAGACTCTTAGATTCTTTATGTTTATAAAAAAAATATCAAAAATTTAAAACTGCACCAGCTGTCATATATATGTACTTCTGTTGTGCACGCCCGTACTATAGGGCGTTATGCAGACCACGGCCCGAAGTTGACAGGATAAATACTCACAGAAATAGTGTTACATTGATGGAAGTTATGACTGTGTCAACAGAATAACCAAAGGAAAACTACTGGAGCGCTCATCTCATTCCACTGGAGAACAAAGCGAAAAAAACCTTAGATTTTTGACGCAAGTGTAATTATAATTATCGATGCTGTTAACTTTTCAATTTACATGAGAAAATGACAGTGATTGTCCTAAATGCCATGAAAGTACTTCCGATTTACGTTCACGCATGACGCCATCTTCCCAAAATAAATGTATGCATGATGGCATTCAGGACCTAACTGTNCTTCCGATTTACGTTCACGCATGACGCCATCTTCCCAAAATAAATGTATGCATGATGGCATTCAGGACCTAACTGTTGTAAAATTTCTTCCTTAGAGCTTAGATTTGATTTCTGAAAAGACAAGGAAACCGCCAGTTCCATGGGGCAAAGTTGAGCCAATGGGTTATGTGTTTTGGTGCAGTAATTTTTCTGTTAGCTAAAAATTGCCACATGCAAAACAAATGTTGGGTTGCCAAGCTTTCAAACACGTCTTCTCTAGGGCACTTGTTGGCTTAAAACGAACCAGGTCAACTGCACTGGTGGTTTTCCATCACTATTACATGCAAATTTATTAACTTAATGTGTACCTTCTCAGGTCTTCGTCCTTTTTAATATAATACTAATAAGCCTCCATGCTTATGTTATTACATAAATAAACAAATAATAGTATGTTACATTATTATCGTTCAAATATACTTGTGTCACTATCANTAAGCCTCCATGCTTATGTTATTACATAAATAAACAAATAATAGTATGTTACATTATTATCGTTCAAATATACTTGTGTCACTATCAGAGCACGGTTCAAGTACAACTAACTGCGTGTTTGTTTCCATTCTCGGCCCCTTGGTTCTCGAGTTATTGATCAGTCTCGCTATAATTGTGTCTGACCTTGAACTCACAGAAATACTCTCACGATAATATACGGCCATGGCAGTGATGTAAGCTGAACAAACGGCAAAGGCTGCAAGAGAATTATCATTCTGGAAGAAGTAGCAAACTTTCTAGAATGCGAACGGTTAGAGACAGCGCATCTAGGAAAGCACGGCTTGAGGACGGCGTGTTGCAGACTATATGGGAGAGAAACCTCCATGTGCATGGCGTGAACAGATGAAATGAAGAATGAGCACGAATGGCTAAGGAAAGTGACTCAAATTCAAGAGGTGCACCGAGATAAAGGCTTGTTTCAGTCATCGAAATATTTGTTTGTCAAGGACCAAAAATATGTTTTCTTGTCCTGATAAAATATTTTGAAAATTGAAAAGCAAGAAGTTGAATTATGGTCACCTAACAAAATGCACGCTTTACCAAACAAAACCTCTGTGTTGGACCAAAATAAATTGGACTATCAACAATATATTTAGTTGAATTAACTATAGGTATACATTTGTTTGGCCACTCACTTGATTTCCTTTGTTCGATAAAACAGCTCGGGAGTTAATATGTGTTTTTTGTGACATTTAGGAAACCAAAATGTGAAGCTGTAAAGCTTGAAATATTTATTTACACAATTTGTAGAGTATTTTAAATGTATGTTTTCGGAAAAAATATATACATTCCAACAGTAGTCAATTTAGCTGAGTTTGCTAGGACGTAGTGCTCNAAATGTATGTTTTCGGAAAAAATATATACATTCCAACAGTAGTCAATTTAGCTGAGTTTGCTAGGACGTAGTGCTCGAACGCGAAGGGCTAGATTCGAATCTCGAAAAGGATTCTTTTTTTTTTTATTACATTAACCGAAAATGTTTTACGTGCGTAGAGCCAAACGAATTTTTAGTTGCACCAACCAAATCCTAGTTTGGGGTAACCAAATAAAAACAACAAAATGATTTGGTTTCTACGACAAAATATTTCACTGCCCCTATACAAACAATTAGTTTGGTCGATCCAAGCAATCCAACAAAACCTTTTCCTTTATTCCCAATTTGTTACATTGGGCACGGTTTTCTCCAAATGATAAGAAAATGCCGAAAAAGCTACCCCTACCACACTAACGCCCATTATATTAAGACCTCGATCATCCTGTGCAAATAATTATTAATTTTTAAAAGATCCTATGATTTTAGGAATCTAAATATCGGCTTCCAAATTGAGTCACGATTCTTATAATGCACACTACATTATTACAAAATAGACTCCCTTGTGGCATACATATTTCTATAACGACCATATTGCGCCATTTAGCATACCAATATTTCCATAGATAGCGCTATTTACTTTACTATACTCATGCAAATTCGTGAGAACTAAACCTATGATACCACTTTCTACAACTATCCAAACTTAATCTAAAACTAAAATAACTTAAATGTNTTCGTGAGAACTAAACCTATGATACCACTTTCTACAACTATCCAAACTTAATCTAAAACTAAAATAACTTAAATGTAACCTAAGTGGAAACTATTAAGTACAAGAAAAACCTAAATATTAGCTACATTAAAAATATTATAAGCACTTATTCGCAACAGCATACTAGTAAGGTAAATACAGCCCAGCAATCTAAAATCAGAACAGTNAAAATATTATAAGCACTTATTCGCAACAGCATACTAGTAAGGTAAATACAGCCCAGCAATCTAAAATCAGAACAGTTAAAACTTCTCTACAACGAATTTATTGCAGATCTGTTATACTACTCCACTTGAATCAGTAAAATTCTACTGGTCGTTTTAGTTGCAGGTATTCAATGATTAAACAGTGATTCCTGCTGATTTCTAGTGAATTGCACTGGCATAACAGCAAAAACTCAGTTCATTCCACTGATTCGCCNTCTAGTGAATTGCACTGGCATAACAGCAAAAACTCAGTTCATTCCACTGATTCGCCAGAGGCCTACTGATTGAAAATTCAGTAAAATAATTGTACTTATTGAAATCAGTGATTCATATTTAGAGTGTATAGCGTTAACTTCCCATTTTAGAACATTTAACAAACATTTTCAATATATATACTTATGTTGGTCACAAACCCAATGATGCTTTCAGTTGTGTACATATAATAAGAATTAAAGTATGACTATTTGAAGTTGTAAAACAAGCCGTGACTACGTGCTAAAAAAGAGATGCTAGGTTCAGTGATAGGGCAGAAATAAATGTAAACTTACCGATCATCTGGAAGGTGATGCTGATGTTGGACCGAGATGTGATGTCGGGGTCAGCTGGACTCACAGCTGCCTGGAGAGAATTTAGAAAGTTTCTGGACCAGGGCTTCCATAAACGCTTCTGGCTGTACGCTTTCACATTAAAATTCTACTCTAGCCACACAGCATTCAAACAAGTCTCATTCAACAATGCACGCTCACCGAGTTCACAAATTTAATTGAAGCCCAAATTGGGTAAGATGTCCTTGGTGACTTGGAGTTAAAGAGAACTGGAATGACCAATTTTAAATTTAAGAAAGCATGGTACATTATATGAACGCCAAATAGTATGTCAACTGAGATCCGCGTGTTTTTGCAAGACAACAATGAGAAACTATGGAAGGGCAATTCTAGATCACGTTTTTGCGAACTCTGTGAGACAAATATTTTGCTACATTGATGCATATTGTTGGCATAATTCCTTGCACCGCAACGGCATGTCAAAATTTAAGGCGTAAGAAATACCTCGACATAAATACATTACTCTGCTAAAACTTTACTCACTAAGATAGAAAAAACCTTTATGTTGGATTGTCATTTCTTAATTTCCTGTACTGGCTTCTATTTAGGTCGTTAGCTACGAAAAAATTGGTTATTTTATATTTGCATCGCATACACCTACTGTTCAACTTTTAGGCATTATCAGTGATTACTCCTCACTTGCAAAAAATTTTCTTGGGCGTATAATTTTCCCATAAATACATATCAAAACTAGAATTTTCGTGTTTTAGAAATTTACGAATAATGAAAACTAACTTACATAGAGATATTAGATCATTCACACTGAAAGATGTTGAGAGCTACTTCAAGAAGTCTATAAAATCGTACAAGGGAATGTTTGTGCAATTTCAAAAAATTGCTGAAAATAAGGAAATTATTGTAAACTTTTAAATAAAATTGTAGAGGCCTATTAATTTTTGTAAAATAAATTTTGCTAAGCAAACCTTAAAATTAATTAATATAAGACCGTTCAGGTGCCCTTGTTAAATTTTTTGCAGACAGTTTGGTTTATTTTATTTTTACATTACAAAAACAATAAAATTTTGACTTGGACGTGTCATTTTGCAAAAACCATGTGATCTTAAAAAATGTTATATGAGTGAACCGTAGTCAAAGATAATGTCTACAAGTTGAGCAGTATGTTGTACAAATATAAATAACAAAATTTTTCTTAGCCGACGTCCTGTAGTTGTATAATACAATTTATATTTATAACATTAACTTATGTCGTACACGCTTATAAAACAGTGAAATCCCACTTGTTAGGATCAGTGACGAATCATTAATGGTAACACACAGAGAAAATTTTTTTAAGTATTAAGTACGTGTGATCAATTAAATAATGAAGGCTGATATATCACATGAAATTGTGGCTGACAATGATTGTAGACGCTGCTCTTTTTTTCTGATTGTGATGTACAGGAAGGACAGAGAAATGTGATTCCGTTCTGAAGAAGGACCGAGCTACTGTTAGCATGAATGTTATCTTGAGTTGCCACTGGCCGGTGAGTTTTCTCGGAGTACTCCCGTCTCCCTCACCACTGCATTACTTTGCTTCTCCTCCTACGCTTCGCCTTCCGTAAACAGATCGCACTCAGTAGAGTAGATAGAAGTGGTTTATATGGAATGATGTGTAACTTTCGTGAAGAAAGGATTGCCGTTGCGGAGGCATACATACGTATTTGTGAGATTGAAGAAATACGCTAACAAACCCCACGCTTTAGAAAATACACACAGCCATTCCACAACTTCAGTAAGTTATAACTACGGTGCACCTGATCGAACAAGTTTAAAAGTGAAAGAGGTTGTTTAGACCATCAAGACGATCATTATCCAACATTTTAAGTTAACATTAGCTTGCATGCACTTTTGCAAATGTCTAGCGTGTAAATTTGAGCTAATTTTACGTGGAACACGTGATATTGTATACATGCGAGAAATACGGGGGTATAGGGGTGGATTTCCTTAACGAATTCGTTGTTAGAGGTAAGTGGAATAGCAGTTAACTTTTCATGCCACGTTATGCATGGTTATTACGTCCTCTCAGAATCCATGGCTAAACATAGTCAAGATTGATGATGAAGATTACATCTGTAAAGCATATTGGAACTCCGGGTAACGGTGTGGTGATGCAAAACCGTGGAAGAGCGGTGCCGGGAATCGAGCCCGACGACCTCTCCCCTTAGGAGAGAGGCGACAGAGGTATACAGTGAAGGCTGTTTCGGTGCGATAGGGATGGTGGAGCAAGACCCACCGAGCGGCGTCTCCTCGTTATGGCGTTGGTCTCCTGCTCGATGGAGGAGAGTATCTGGTCGCAGGCGGCCGTCATGTCGCCCACTTGGCACACCAGCTCCGAGCTCCCGCAGATCTGCTGCAACTTCTCGGCGATGTTCTCCTTCATGGCCGGCTCCAGCTGCGCAGTCGTCACCACAAACACTACATATATATAGTCCAGTCGCTGTTACTTCCAACTTTTCTCAAGCCCTGCTAAAGTTCTACTTACAGAATATTCCTCCGACGTCATGCAAACAAAATTTAGAAAGTTACACCAGAGGGCCAACGCACTGCAGTCGTGCGCACTCAGTTTAATGATATTTTCCATAATATATATTTCATACTAGGCACTACAAACACGCCTATTTTCTCTATGTCTTTATTTATATTAGTTATAAATGAAATATTGTCATTCAAAGATCAAAAGTGAAAGTTCCATTGAACCGCAAATAAGGCACTTTTATGTTTAGACAAGTATAAAACGCTTGTGTTACATGTCATAGTTAGGAAACAACCAAACATGTAATTCATGGGGTGTTTTTTCGAAGGTTTGATTCAAAAAGTGTGAAAAAAAAACCGCGAATAGATTATACAAGCTAGGCTGTTAATAATTATCCGTGCATTTCCCCAAAACTTTAAAGTTTAACTAGAGTGGAGAGATTTTGGCGGCTCTGAAAATCGGGGTCTTGAGAGCCGATGAGTACTAAGCGAGGTGAGTATGGAGCAGCGCCAGAATGCAAGGGTGGGGGAAACCGGAGATCCCCAAAAAAACCTGCCAACCAGCGGCATCGTCCAGCACGATTCCCACGTGCAAAAATCCTGAGAACGACCCCGCTGTGAATCCAACCCGGTTCGCCTAGGTGGGAGGCTAGCGCTCTAGCCATTGCGTCACGGTGGCCCCTATAAATGTTAAAGCTCCACCTCACCAGACATGTTGAATTACTTGTTTCTAGCTTTTTCCATTTGTTTAGGGACGCTTATTTTGAAACTACAACTATACCTCTACGGCAATATAAATTATGCAACGCAACATACATAAATAAACATATTTTGCCAAGTAATTATGACGTAATAAGTACATCATAATTTTTTAACTATCAATAGATTCTAGACGTTTCACAATTACCTGATAAAGCGCGTATAAAATTTGGAAACTACATTTTAGGGCATTTGTAAAATGTAAACGCGCTATAATAACAAATATTAAGCTATTTAATTCAAAAGGGAGTAATGTCACGTAATCGGAAAATAAAACATCTTGGATCATACGAAGCTTTAACTGTATTTTATAATTTTATGTAAAGCAATACCGAAAAAAAGAGAAAGGGAAGTTATGGTAATCCCCACCTAATCAGTCGCATAACCTATTTGCTCAACAGTGTCGAGGTAGACCAGATGACAGACATCGTCATAACAACCGCGATAAAAATTACCTCTCGCTCATGCCGAACGAGCTGTCTGCGGCCAAGATGGTGGGCTGTAGATAGAAGATGACTACAGTATTCCTATATACCCTGGAGGCAAGTTCGATATCTGCATTCCTCTAACGATGTTACTGGGATTTGCCGAAGACTACAAACTAATTATCATCAATTCGAAGCAGGAACTGGTACTTCTCCTAGCCAATGTGCATGCAGATTCTTTCATGGGTACGGGAGAAAACCTGGAGACAGTGTAACTAAAACGATAGTCTATTGAATGGATGCTGCCTCATGTCCATCTGAGTACTACCGAATGCATGCAAATGCTGAAGAATATGGAAGATTGCAAAAACATCGATGTGGCTTTCAGGTCGTGGAGTCTCGAGACATACCCCGTATTGCCTGCAAGCCAGCGCATCAGCTGGAATGACAGTACCGCATCTGTCACTAGGGTCATCTCAAAAGATAAACGTCTAGCTCATCCCACAACTACGAAACGCGGGAATACCTAACACGGTGTGTTTTCAACACGATGGAGTATCAACCGACCCCGCATTAGCTGCTCCACGCCATCCGAACGCAGTCTTTGAAAACCGCCGGATAGAGTAAGGATAGGACAACTGTCCAACTCCTCTCCCGAGGATTCCACGAAGACCTGACCTAACACGCTGGGTACAGCACTCTGGGGTTTCATCAAGGAGGAGGTGCGGAATCGCCGCCGTTCAACGACCGATCGACTCAAAAACGCAGTGCGCGCAGCCGTCCACAATGTTTACCCAATAATATTGACTAGCATGCATGAGCAAAATAACTTGACGGCACATTTGACTCCGCTATCAGAGATGGATACATGCAAATGTTTTGGGTTTCTAAGGCGAGCATTTAACTTTTGTGATTCGTACATATATTTGACTTGTAGGGCTACGTGGACTTCATACGCGCTCTCTTTTACTGCTACAGCAGCTTACTCCATTTCAATTAGAGAGAAGATAATTCCTCCAAAAGAACAGCTTCAGAAATTCTGAACGGTCTCTGCAAAAAAACTATAACTTTAACAAACAAACAAAATTCTGATGAGAGTAGAGAAGTCTGGTTGCTGCTAACCTTTCAACAGATCACAAATCTGCTGTAAAATTTTTTTATCTGCAGATTACTTTAGTGTGTTGTCATATCAAATGTTGGTACCCTTAGCTGTAAGGTAAAACTGACAGAGCTAAGACAAATCAGTTTTTCGGAAGTTCACCTGTCTCTTTCGCCCTATTCTTTCAGCTGCTTCTTTGTCCCTTTCATTTTTCTCTACTCCCGTACTTCACTTCACCGGTAAAGCAGGATTTTTTCACAAATTAAATTACCACCAGCGAATCCAGAAAGGTGGGAGGGGGGACCACAGGGGACATTAACCCCTCCCCTAAAAAAGTACCCTCGCATTGACATGAAATTGTCCTGTGAATGTTTTAAAACTGAAATGATGTACTATCAGAATTATTTATTCAAATAGTGATTCATTGTGATTAATTTTATATTGTTCACTAAAAGTATGACGAGAAGGTACCACCATCCGAATCCACGAATCGAATGTTTTAGACCTACACTTGCACAATGCATAAGTAAACTCCCTACCTTTACCCCTCCCCAACAAAAGTCTAGACCCACTCCTGGCATTGACACACGTGTCACAGCTTTGCGTTCCCTATCTCTCAATATCTACTATTACCGTTCATGAAACAGACGAAGGGCTCAGTGAAATATATCTAACCATTGCCGAAGTTAGAAATTATGTTAAGGAAAAATACTAATTAAGACCACAATTCTATCATTCACCCACCTGACTGAGGAAGGCCGGATCTTGGCACAGGGTCTCGTCTCCAGACAAAGTGATGACGCTGTCTTGTGATATGGAGTTGGGCAACACGGTCACTGGATTAGAACAATAAAAGTGAGAACGTTCTTTCACTTGGAAGATGAATCTACTTTGTTCAATGAATACTTAGTTTTATAGTTATATGCTGAAGTACATAAGCAATGGTCATTGTTATTAGTTACTTCCCAAAATTCATTCGAATCACGCACTTCTCCACATTTTGGAATGTATTTCAATGCGATATTGTCTATTCGCTAATGTCAAGCTACCTCTCAATTATTTTTACCACAATGCCTCAAACAAAGTTTATAATAGAAAGTTGTTAACTTTTTAATTAATTACAGGATAGGCTGTTCACAGTTTAATGAGCACTTAAGAAATCAACATTTGAAAATTTTCACGGCCTCTTCATGCATATATTTTAACTGGCACGTTGACTGGCATGCGGCCAGTAAAGTTGGTAACGACGGAAGGGAAGTATTTCCATGTCATAACGTTTAATTAACAGTGTTACGTAAACATTTGTACATAATATTATTTGTTTTATTTCTGTTTTTTATTAACATAAGAGAAAGAATTGGCAAATTTGTAAAATATTTACTTTTTTAATGATTTCGCAGTTTCACTTGGCCGAAGCATGAATAAACTGATCGGGCCAATGGCAATGTTAATTTTAAACATGATGGAAGAATACACAATCATCATACAAGTAGATCTCAAGCAGGGCTTTCAAAAGTGCTCAGTTTACCGTGAACAGTCTATGAGAGAAGTGTATATGCTATAACTTCTATGGACACAGTTTGATGCAATCGCTAATATACATGCTTATTGTATCCGTGTTGTTTAGCTTAATATCCAACCACCTGTGGGTACTTCATAAAAATACATACCCATGTGATCACTGTCCAGCAATAACTGTAGTTAACCAGTTCACATCAACTGTACATAAGTGTTTACGAAATGCACTGGAACGGTTTTCTTGGCCAGTGCTGCACTCTACTAGCTTCAATGCCCAATGACCTTGCTTGTGAATAACTGATTCGTAAACCGTGCTATTGTCCTATGTTACGAATTGTTCTTACTGCTATAGCCAAACACAAAGCCTACGCCTCATTGGTTGTGAAGACAAAACAGACGCTGTGTACAGCTCGCATTAAAAATTGTCTAATTTGCCACACCTGAAACCATACATTAATGTGGGTCTGAAAGGGGTAAAGAGGGCACAGCAAATGTGTACCTCAGCAGAGCCGTAAGGAAGTATTGTGACGGCGATGTAAAACAGCATAAACAAGCTTCGCATGAGTTCTGTTTCTTCAGAATTGTAAGCAGTGACTATAACGTTTTCGTAAAGGAATATTCTCAGAAAAGATACAGCATTGTGGTTACAGTTTAAAACACTGTTTTACCGTAAGTATAAATATCGTAAACAGAGGGCTATGTACAACGATTTTTAAAGACTATGATTCATTTTTAACAACCACGTTNTAAGTATAAATATCGTAAACAGAGGGCTATGTACAACGATTTTTAAAGACTATGATTCATTTTTAACAACCACGTTTAGATTTCAAAAAACCAAATTTTTAAATTGGCAACAAAATATCGACTTCTATTTATGTGAAAAAAAAATAATAATATGCAATTATTTTATGGTTTTTAAAAATTTAAATAGTCAAAATTGCTTACAATAAGAGCAGTGGCGTGTGGTGAACTGTTGTAAGGTATGCTGGCGTTAGCTCTGTGCTGTACCCTGTTGCTTGTTAGTTTACACTTCCACCACTAAAACGTAGCTCGGCAGTTGACGCCACAAGACGTGTGTAATGGGTCCCTTGCTGCTCGCTTGTGAGTGGTCGGAATGCATTCAGTTTCCGTAGTGGNGTGTAATGGGTCCCTTGCTGCTCGCTTGTGAGTGGTCGGAATGCATTCAGTTTCCGTAGTGGTTACTGGCTCCTGATGCGTGCACCGAGAATGTACAGCCGTGAGTAAGCACCAGCTTACCTTGTAACACTTCACCACACGCCACTGAATGAGACCCATATGACGATCAGGATGCCTCAAGTGTGTACCTGAGCAATCAGGGAAGGGGTCGACGTCAAAGTCGGGCGTGAGCAGGCCTCCTGCCTCGTCGTAGGTGCAGAAGAAGTCCCTCGGTTGTACGGCCACCGCGTAGCCTTCCTGGCACGTCAGCGTGCAGTGCATGAAGTCCGAGCTCGACGTGCAGTTGGCGTGACCGTTGATGGGGTCAGGAGGTGACTTGCACACGTTCTCTGCGGGCAACGTACACATTTTATTACGTCCCCGTTGAGTAAGGTTACTTCTACTCAGGTTAGGAACAAAACGAGTTTCCTTATGGGAGAGTTTGGCATAGGGAAAATTTCCGCCGCTAGGTGCACAGTGTTCCAAAGAGGTCGCTTTTAAATAAAAATTTAATCTACGTTAATAATAAAAAATAAAGATTTTGCTTAGTTTCGAAGTTATTTTATATTTGATTTATGTTTATTTTAATTATAATATTTTTTAACGTAGAAAATTGAAAAAAAAATCTGGTACGCATGCGACACTAGCGCTTACCTAGTCGAGAAAGTTTTTGGTTGCCAAAACTTAACACTGAAGCGAGGTGAGAATGGAGCAGCGCCAGAATGCAAGGGCAGATCCCCAAGAAAAAAAGCCAACCAGCGGCATCGTCTGGCACGATTCCCACATGCGCAAATTCGGGGGCGACCCCACCGGGAATCGAAACCGATTCGCCTTGGTGGGAGGCGAGTGGTCTCTGACTACTACACCACCGTGGCCCCGTCCCAGTGGAGACTGCCTCTGGCTATACGCATTATTTTGTATTTATATGCACAGTAAATTGCTTTTTTTTTCATGGAGAAACAGTTCGTCATTTTCAGCTTTATATGGACTTTTTAACTCTTATTATCTGAAACCCAGCAAAAATAAACCATCTCATTAATCTAAGTTCCCTGCCAGAAATCATATATCTCGGATACCCCTTTAGAAGAAAGCCGGTAGCAATTATACAAAGAAACCTTGTAACAATAGTAAATGATATGCTCAAAATCTTCTACACCGTGTAGGAAAAATCGAATTATTATTGAAAGTTACTTACTTTCGCCAAAAACCATATTTAAAAGTCGTCATAACAGTGTTATTCTTCTATGCAATTCTCAATTATTTGACTTTAATTTCCTAACCAATGACGGTGAGCATCATAAAAATAACAATATACAAATAAGGTTACAATGATTTATAAGGCTTTAGCGATGTCTCCCGAAGTCTGTTAAGGATATGAGTAAATACAATGGAGAGAAAGATCTTAGAAACAGAAATAATTACAACACCAGATAAATTATATTTTGTGCGTGGAAGCATGTAACTTTAAAGACAAAAAAAATATTCGCCTACTACAATTAACTTGCAAAAAGACCATCATGATCTTGTAAGTATTAACAATTGCAATGACAGATAATGAAAACTGTGGTTATTTTAACATCTTAAAATTTAAAATTGCTATGCCATATGATGAATTTACAAATAATTAACTGTATTGTCGACGAACAAACTTCACACATATTAAACAATTATCTATTACTTCCTTCCTTGAGCATGAAAAACTAATAATACAATTACAAGACGTCTAATATTTTTTTTTAGTTTTAGGTTAATGTTTTTAAAAGTATTCTTTGCTGTATTATTTTTATCGCTGAAGAAAATTAACTATGTTTTTTAACGCGTCCATTTTAATTACTGTCCATCGATGCAACTCCCCCACAAAACTCAAGCCTAGCAACCTATTTAATCAATGATTGCTAATCAATAGCCGTACAAGTAGTGTGCTTAACAGTAACTACATACCTTCCACTGTGACGTTGAAGAAACACGTAGCGTTGTTCCCTGCAGTGTCAGATGCTGTGTAGGTGACGAGAGTTGTCCCATAGTCGAACAAATCTCCTTCTGGATAACGATAGATCTGGTAACATGGGAAAAAAAATTATCACTTACTTATAACTGTGTTGGTTAATTATTTATATTCCTACATCACATTGCTCAATCCATAAGACCGCGCTATCAGGTTTGTTATACGATCACGTCACTCCTATAACTTTTTATTGAAAAAATTTATTTTTAAACATGCAAATCAATCTGGTCGTAAGCTCAAGAGCTACTGTAGGAAGGGGAAAAAAGCTAACATCGGATGTTAAACGCATTCACTACCTTCACCAGAGGGTCCTCTTCACTTTGAACCAGGGGTCTCATACGCTAAGACTTAAGCATTTTCCCAAACAATAAAACTGAGGAACGTAAGCCAACTTGCGGACCAGGCTATGGGACCATTTATATCAATCCAGCGGTCAAAATATGCTGTATTCATTTAGGCGACCCCTTCGGGGATGCAACACGTACGTTGCATTTGTACATAATGGCCTATCTGCAGGCGGTAGACAGACTCCCTGCACAAGCTTCAGCGACATAATAAGAAGCTTCAGCCAGTAACTTCATTACTGAAAATTACTCTTCTGGGGAAATGTATCAATCATATAATTTTGTCATGTTGGCAGTCTCATATGGAATATTTTTTATTCATGCCACAATAAATCAACAAATTAACCACGTGATTTTATGAAAATAGTTTATCTTTCTAGCAGCACATTTATCAAATACTTGTTTTTCTTTTAAATATTTATATTTTTACCTAGTAGTTGTTTAAAAAGTCAGTTAATAACGTTTGCCAGCTATGGTGTCAAAGATACAGAAATACGTACACTGTTGGCATCACAATATATAGTCTCGTAGAAGTACCAAACATGAAAAAATCCAGCTGAGTTTTGCACCAAAACCAGCCTTTTCTACTCTAAAAGTGCCTGCAAAAGTAAAATATGCCGTTGGTAGGATGTGCTGTAATAACATTTGCAGCTACGATAAAACTGGCGGTGTTTCAGGACATCGGAATTGGCGGTACGCCCCTGTGATTTAGGAACGCTGTTAACGCCACAGTTTTATCAGCACAGCCAACTGCGATAAGCATTCCGTCCACTTCTCCTGCCGACCAGAGTTGCGCGCAGGCGCAGTGGGCACGGAGCTCCGAACACTGACTGCAGGTTTGGGGTCACGTGGAAACATCGGCGCGTGAGACACCTGAGGGCACGAAACACGAACGAAGACAGCCCATTTTCTACCTCCTCCTTTGCCACCATTCGCAATACTTCCAACATCTCCGAAGAGGTTGGACAACATGCTGAAGGCCCTACTTAACAACAACTTCATAGAACAACTGGATAAACTTTTTAAAAATCGCCATCTTAAGGTTACGATATGGAAACAACCCCTTCCTGCCCTTCGCATCTAACCGACGTGATAACTTCGTCCGGGCATATTTGAAATACACTGCCGCACATTTTTCCCATGCACGTAATAATAATATGTTTTTATGACAATAAAATATATCTAAAACTACCCTGGCTTCAATTCAACATAGTAAAGTTGCATTTCATGAAGGCTATTGTCAGATAATAGACTTAACTTAATACTGTATATGTTAAACTTGTTAGTTAGTATTTCAAATGTTGCATAGGTTTTTCACATATGAAAGTGCTTTAAATTCAATGGTTTTGTATTTCACACAGACAAACTAAATTCCAGTTTGATAGTTATATAAATTTATATATAGAGGCAATGGAGCTTTTGATCAATTACTTATATTCTAAGTCAAAAACTCGAAATAGCTACAGGAAGGCGATTGGATATGTTCTGTCACAGCCAGAATATCATTGTTAAAAGTCGCCAACAACAAGACTTTCTGTGTGTTTAAACAACAGTTAATCTTGACAGAAACTATTTTATACGTACTTTTGTGAGAACAGATCTTCACTTCTCATTTCTTGATCGTGAGGTCTTGCACCACAATAAAGTATACATATTTCAGACGTACGGTACCATTCAAGAATAATACATTACTCTGACAAAAAAAAAAGCCACAAAATTGGAAAACACCTAAGCTAGCATTGACTTCTCTTGGTTTCTTTTCTCTTGATATTGGCCTCCAAAATCTTGTAGGCGTGTTTAGTGTCCATTATAAAGAGGCCTCTAAAAAAATAGCCAGCACATAGCATCCTGTTTTTCTTTTAAGTTGCGTGTTTCAGAAAGTTGTTTAAGATTGTTTTATTTCACACAAAAGAGAACCAAAGTACTTTTAATTTCCTAATATCAACCACCAAAATTTTTACTGGCAAGCAATTTAACAAAGATTCATACATGTAGTTTAATTCATATTTATAAATCAAATTCCAGTAATATTAATATTTAATTTAAAAGTAAAATCCAGTAAAAATAATGGAGGAAAATGTATGTGACAGAATTTTTATAATTAGGTTATACGTGGATTAGTACTTCTTTGTTAAACTACGTTTGATTTACGTCCCACGCAGTCGTGCAACTCATACAAGCATTTTGTCTCCCCCCCCCCTCCCATGACGAACTATTGTAAAATGTGACCTACAAACACAAAGACCCAATAATTATGAAGACTGCTGAGATTTTACATTCATTGCGAGAGTTAACAACGTCTCACACACCCGTACTGATAAAAATTAAATCAAACAAGAACACAAATAGAAAACTTTATTATAAATAAGCCCACTTTAGGCATTACAACGCATTAAAGAAAGTCCTAAATCTGTATAAACCTGGCGTTTGTACGCTGATAACATACTGTACGTAAGAAAACAATTTTATCTGCCGTAAGAATTTAAAAGTACGTTCACTCTCTCTCGTTATTGTCTCCTTAATGACGTAGGTTAAGACGAACCTGCAGTGGGTCGCCGGAGTTGTCGTGGAAGAGTGGCGAGTCCCAGCTGAGCTCAGTCGGCGCGCTGTCTGTCAGGAACGGAGGAGGTTCCTNCGTAAGAAAACAATTTTATCTGCCGTAAGAATTTAAAAGTACGTTCACTCTCTCTCGTTATTGTCTCCTTAATGATGTAGGTTAAGACGAACCTGCAGAGGGTCGCCCGAGTTGTCGTGGAAGAGTGGCGAGTCCCAGCTGAGCTCAGTCGGCGCGCTGTCTGTCAGGAACGGAGGAGGTTCCTNGAGTTGTCGTGGAAGAGTGGCGAGTCCCAGCTGAGCTCAGTCGGCGCGCTGTCTGTCAGGAACGGAGGAGGTTCCTCGCATTGGTCCACCATGGGCGGCTCCCTGTCTGCACGACGAACAACACTCTCTCAAGGTCATTCATGNGAGGTTCCTCGCATTGGTCCACCATGGGCGGCTCCCTGTCTGCACGACGAACAACACTCTCTCAAGGTCATTCATACATTATTATAGGCTGTTCACGGTGCAAGTGAGCACTTTTGAAATCAACCATTGAGAAATATCACTGCCCCTATACCTACATAGGGCACACTGAGTGGTGTGTGCCCTTTAAAGTTGCTAGCGATGGGTATTAAGTATTTCCATACCTTACCTTGAATTACAAGTGTTAAGGTATCAAAATTTCTGAACACTAAATTTAATTAATTTGTTTTCTGTTTTTTTTAAGCACATGTAAATGTAAGAATGTGCAAAATCGTAAAAAAATAATATTAACTTTTCCAATAATTTTCACAGTTTGACTTGGCCGACGCGTGAATAAAGTAATCAGTCCCATACGTCAATGTTCATTCTACATGTGATGGAAGGGTACGCAATGTGCATACGAGTGTAAATTAAGCAGGGCTTTCAAAAGTGCTTCGTTTACCGTGAACAGCAGTTATCTACGTTTTAAACATACTACAACAGCCTTTCCCTGTTATGATAGGAAATAATTTTCTGAAAAGGAAAAAAGGAATGACAATGGAGGAAAATGGCTTTTCAAAAGCTAATCAAACAAGTTAAATGAATTTAAAAAAATTTTCTTGTTTAGTTAAAATCTCAAAAGGAATAGATTAATAGAGGAAGTGCGTATAATGCGGACCCGGATCCCAGCGTAAAATATCTTTGGTAACTGCCGAATCTTAGTGGTAGACCCGTAAACTACTTCGGATGGACATGGAAGGAGTGGGGGAGAAGCCATGTTAGTCTACCGCAGGCCTGCACTTTCTATGTGACGCGTTTTGGAAGTTGTATTACCCACACTATTTGAGCCCCGCCATCGTTTCTGTGTCCAAGTAATTAAATTTTTTTATAGGTGACTGCAAATACAAAATTATCTTTAGCGATGTATAGCTTCACTTGAATGATTTCATTGAGTTAAGGGAGGAGCGTTAGATAAAGCCACAAAAGTGTTGTGTGCGTAGAGTATACCGTTTTAGTATTCTTTGTGCCCTAAAAGAAGTTCCCAGGTTTCTTAAAACAAACGCGATATAGTCTAATGAATATTGTTGATTTTCGGGAGGAAGACCATGGAACGAGCAAAGANGTTTCTTAAAACAAACGCGATATAGTCTAATGAATATTGTTGATTTTCGGGAGGAAGACCATGGAACGAGCAAAGAAACGTCCGAAAGGGCAAAAATGGACTGCGGATTCCATGAAAAAGCGATAGGCACATTGCATGAAAAGAAGATAGGGTGAAAAAAAAAGCAGTAAAATTATTTTCTATCGCCAAAAAAACTTTTATAAGATTGTCCAAAGAAAAATTTGCGGATCCTGAAAAAGTTGCAGTGACGAAATGGGGTCGCCAACCTATTCTAACGCGTGAATTATAAGAGCAGCTCGCGCAGTATTGTCTGTCAATGGAGGCCGCATTGTTCGACTGACTCAGTGTTATTTGAAGAGGATGGCTTACCGGCTAGCAGAGGAGACACAACGTCCAGCAACCCTGGCAGAAAGGAAGTGTAATTATATGCACAAACATCTACAATCCATTTGTCGCTCCATTTTAACGCTTTACTTTTGATCTACTTGAATTCATTTTTTTTTTTAAAACAACCGCCCAGCATGACTTAAACGTGGACGAAAACGGGCTTGCAGTTGTGCAATCTAGAGTGGCGCGCGTGATTGGTCTACGAGGGAAACGCCAAATTCTGAGTCTAACATCGACTGAGACGGGCTCATTGATCTCTACCGTGGTTCGTATAAGTGTAGGTATGTCTCACCTATTGTAGTTTTCGCTTGGAAGTACATGAGTGTTCATACGACAAAAGGAAGATCCTCCAGGGACACTATGCCATTGTCACTCTTCCGGTTGGATCCAGTTGGCAGTTGAAACATGAGTTACCAGTGCGCTCTAGTGGACGATACTAAAAAATTAATAGACAGTAGATATGGTATGGTTGGCAAGGAAGCTGGAAGGGGTAGAGCTAATATGAGTAATTGGCTGTCAGCACCACCCATAAGCAATTATGGCTACCACCTGATGGCTAAATCGACGGCTCACCTGCGCCACCTAGGAGTTGAAAATGAAAACAAATGACAAACGAAAAAAACAAGATAACCACTACGAGGTAAATGAGTTTAAAAAAAGGGGGGGGGGGAATTCTAAGGCAATTTGATTTATTGGAAGGGGGTCAGTCGTCTGCTCGACATGGTGTTGGAGTATCTACAGAAATGTAAGTTTTTTAATTTTTTAATATTTTTTTATTAATTTTAAAATTTTATAAAATATTTTTTGAAAACATTTGGAATTTTTGGGCTTAATATTATTGGGGTCAAGGTCGAGGTCACCAGCATCCAACGAGGGTGTTGGAATCAGTGATGTAATATGTTCCTAAACTTTTATTAGTTTCTTTTGAATGCTTCTCGATTTTATAAGAATTTCCAGATGGTACGGGTGTATAGGTGGTGAGGGTATGGTGTTGTAGGGGTGAACAAGGAAGGGGGTCTAATGTTATATGTTACTCGATTTAAAAAAAAAAAATGTTTAGATTTTTTTGGCGATTTTTTATCATAATTGCTTGGGGTGTGATGGGAAGGGGGTAAGGTGAGGGCGAAAAATTGTTAGGTGTGGGTGAGGGGTGGAGTAAAAGGGTGTGCATGTAGCAGGTGCAGGATGGAGGTCTGTGGAGAGGGGCCAGCTCCTCTGATCTGCTGGACCTGGCTCGGAGCCTGGAATTTTCTTTTACTGATCTGATGGTCAGGTGGCTCATTCCGCTAAGAGCATCGATAGAATCTTCTTGCTCACCTGAGGACTTTTCGACTCTTTCTTCAAGAAGCTTCGGATCCGCTTTCCTCATTTTTCCATTTTTTGGCAATTTTTTTGGTGAAAAAAAAGTGATTTTTAGGTAAAATAATTTATATCTGAAGTGATTTTTGAGGTAATACAGGCAATTTTGTCGATAAATTGATAGCACAGATGGCGCCGGCCAACCGGAACGACAGAGCAAGATGTAGCGTAATCCAAGATGGCGGACGAATCCTGAATTTTACTCATGAATCATGTGCTAAAATCGGCATATATACACTACTGGCGGGCGAATGAAGACATTGGTTAATTAATGTAGCATAAGCAGTAGGTAGTTTGGTATATCAAGTTTGATTTTAAATTGTTTAAGGTTCCAGAATATGGTATATAACACTATGAGAGTTAGGCAGTCATTTACAAACTGAAAGAGATAGCTCTATAAAAGTAGTATTTGGCTTTCCATAACATTAAGTATTTGAATGCAAAATATAGTGAGGCTCTTCTGAGAAGTTACCGAGATATGAGTTTACTTGTCAGATGACATTATCGTTCTACAAAGCGGGTTAAATGACATGCAACAAAATATAATTAAGAAACCATTTTAAAAATTAGTTACTCATCCATAGGCTTTTTGTAATAATTCTATTTGTAAGTCAGTGTTGTTGGGATTCGTTTCGGTAGAACCTGAAGTATGGTATAAATTTCATTTTTCAAGGGGTTATAGAGTGGCAGACCAAAGTGGCAAGGAGTTCGTGAATTTAATTTCCACTTAAGTACTTCCAGAATGCACATTTTGATTGAAATATGTCTCATGGTTCGGAAGATACGACAAACTAACCTAAAACATTAAATATCGACAAGACCCCCATTTTGAAAAAGTTATTAATATTTTACTAACATTTAAGTTAAGGTGGCCTACGATATTATCACTTGTGTTAAACTTGGCAGTCGCCTTATTAATTCCCGATATATGATGATGTAACGTTTTTTTTTTTTTAATTCAGGTGTCGCTATCGTTTAAAATGGTGAACTAATGGTTACAAGACTATCTAAATTTAATTTAGATAATGTGAACTGTCAACACGCCAATTTTTGTATAAAACCGATTGATTCACCCTCGGGATATGATACAGTGTAAAAAAAAATTACTGGTTGCCATTTTTAAGGTAATGCCTCAATATAGTTGAAAAATATTAAGCCAGATGTCAGTACTACTAAATAGGTAGTGTAAGTGTACCAAGTTTCATTAAAATCGATGCAAGTGTTCGTAAGTTACGCACATACACACAGGCAAGTAAACCTGAAGACAAACTCATAAGCCTGGTTTGCAATCGGAAAGTAGACCAACAAACTCATTTGCAAAATAAAATACATTAAATTTTTAACAATTCCACAAACTTTATTCCTAATATCACTGTAATCATATACGCAAACTTTTCTGCATTTTTTTTTTGCATATTTTGAATTAGTTCTCTCCTTAAATTTTGCGTAGCGACTCATATTAATAATGCCTTAAAATGAATTAATGCTATGATTTTCAGCTTTCCTTGTCATTTTTGTAAATGATTTGGGTTATTTTATTCGTGTGTTCCAAAAATTGTTAAATATATTCGTTCTTGGCCTATGATTCTAGCCGCTTCATGAATCTTCTTCCTGGCGTTTCAGAAGTCGTTGTTGCTGCCATTTTCATTCTCAAAATAGCAGTTAGAGACTGCGACATACTGAAGATGGCAGCCGCAACGATTGTCAAGGTGTCAAGAAGAAGCTCCGTTAAGTGGCCCGAATCAAAAAGCCAAAAAGCACATTGAAAGCGGCCACAAAAGACTGCAATTTAGAAAACTGTGTTTTTAATATGTTATGCGAAAACTGTGAAGCATTTTTTTATTTGAAAATAACGGCGTTATATGTAATGACTACGTGTTGAAGAGTGTTTGGCTTAATTATAACGTATAATATAAAATTGTTTGCCTTCCAGAAGCCTTCGATAACCCCTACCCTTTCCCCTGAGCGATCCGAGTTCAATCCCCATAGGACCCGTGACCAGATTTGCGTACGAGGAGAAACACACGTAATATGTTCTGCAGATAGTTAAAGATATTTTTTTCCTCTAGGTAAAGAGATTCGGTTGCAACTTCTCCATTTAATGACTTCATTTCAATGTCCTTCTTTCATTGCCACCTATGGGACCCACCCACACGTGCAATTACTCCAGTGCGTGTTACAAATACTGTAGAATTCTAGGGGCCACGGTGGCTGAGCGGTTACACTGCTCTCCTCCCACCAAGGCGAACCAAGTTCAATCCCCGGCTGGGTTACTCCGAATTTTCGGAAGTAGGAATCGTGACGGACGGTGCAGCTGATCAGCAGGTTTTCTCGGGGATCTCCCGTTTCCCCGCTGCTCCATTCTCACCTCATTTCACCCTCATCGGCTCTCAAGACCTTGTTGTTAAGAGTAGCCCAAATCTCTCTCAACAACTGTACAATTATATGCGTTATCATTATTATTATTATTTACTAGGAGAAAGTCAGAAATGGCGCAGATAAACTCGAATTTGGAGGTTTCGTTCAGTCACAAAGCACTATTAAATAACGTGAAAGTGATGACGGGAGTGTGTATGTCACCTTACCTTCGACCGTGACGGTAAAGTTGCACTCGACCTTGTTCTTGGAAGAATCTCTGGCGGTGTACGTGATGGTTGTGATGCCAATCTTCATCTGCAAAGGTGGCACCACAGANCGTGATGGTTGTGATGCCAATCTTCATCTGCAAAGGTGGCACCACAGATGGCTTGCTCCAGAGCGCTGGCTTCCGACCGGAATTGTCTGCAAATAAAAAGTATAGTATACTTTGACGTATGAGCAGGCAACTGGGGAGATAAATTCGTGCTGGAAAATTAACATAGCGTCCGAGCGTAAGAAGTACAACAGAAACAAGTGGCCTTTTTCGAAAGTATTTTTTACTCTTACGATGTAAACTCCTTAGTTTGTTTGTGAAGAACAACCAACTTTTTAAATGTAAATTTTTTATCAAGGTTTATGTATATCCACATAAAGCAAATATTAGTGAAGTTACTTCATATACCCAATATTTTAGGCTTTTTTTGTCATATAATTCCAAAGTAAAAGAGTAAATATTATTATTTTAACTTGAAATACATACAATTATGTACAACTAGCGAACCGGCCCGCTTCGCCCGGATACAATTGAGTTTTACAGTGATACAATAATAAATAAATTGGGAAAGACAGTTAAATTATGTGAAAACAGAATTATAAAATTATGAGATGTTGGCATAAGTTTTTAACTGATTACGGCAACCGAAAAGGAAGGAAATATTTTTTACCCGATAGCCAAGAAGTAGGGTATTGCTTTTGGAATGTATCTGTGTAACTATCGCGTAGTTAGCACATTTCCGCTTTCCAGCGTAGATGTATGAAAATTAAAACGTGAGTTTCATAAATTTGTAGCTTTAGAAACAAGTATACCTAGGTACTACTTTTTGCGCTTCGCTGAGGGATCTTAATCGATCACCAAAGTTAAGCAATGTTCCCAGCGACACACATTTGGATGGGTGACCGTTTAGTGGCAAAACATCTGAGCGCTTCCGGGTTTCGGAGGGCACATTAAATATTCGGTCCCGGTTGTTATCAGTTTATAGCAGTCGTTAAGCCATTTCAAAGGTCCTTGGGAGGCCTGATAAACTCTGACACCATAGGGAAAAAATATTTCGGTCACGTTCCCAGCCGTTGCCGAATTACGTTTTGTTGTTATTCCACAGAACCCGTACAATTTACCGGGATGAAAAGTATCATATGTCCTATTTCAGGACCTAAAGTGCCTACATACCAAATTTCATCAAAATCCGTTCAGCCGTTATGGAGCTGAGTGGTATCAAACATACACACACATACACAGACTTTCGCATTTATAATATTGGTAGGATAAACACGTGAGCCTACATTACGGAGCGCACTCCAGATAAATGACAAGACACAGATTTAACAGACAGCGTAGTAAAACCAACCCTATATGTATCTACAGACATCCCATGTGAGAAAATTAATTGAAATACCCCTTTCAGAAAAATCATGGAACTCCTTAAATGTTAAATGAGACCGCTGACGTAACCACTTGGCCATCGGATCTCCAAGAATCATAGTTAAAAATAAGTCCATTCGCGACTACTTCCAACTTTCCTGAACCACTGCTAAAGTTCTACTTTCAGGCTATTTCTCCACCTCATGCAAACAGAACTTAAATAAGTCTAGAAAATTACACCTAAGAGAGAACGCAACGCATTTGTGCGTACTCAGTTTAATAATATTTTGCATGACAACTATTTCTTACTAGGCGTCATTCTTTAGGCCTATTTTCTCTTTGTTTTTTTTTCATATTAACTATAAATTAAATATTGTAATATATTTATAAAATAAAAGTAAAAGTTAAATTTTACAGAAAATAAGATATTTTCATGTTAACTTAAGTATAAAACGCTTTTGAGACATGACATTTCCGTAACAACCAAAAACAAGTCGTACACGAAGTCATTTTTCAAGGGTTTGAGTAAAAAAAGTGAGGAGATACAGCGAATGGGTTATAAATGGCGATTCGAGAAATTGCCTCAATTCTGGATTGGTGTCGACACTCCATGGCTTAGTTTGGGTGTATAATTCCGCAATCGAGTGTTCAAACAATCGACTTAAAGCAACCCACTAGGGGAATTATGTTAGTCTTCTAAAATAATTAGTCCAGCAATTACAAGAATTGGGGGCCAAAAGTACCTCCAACGAACCAACCGGAAACGTCCGCCAAGAGTCCTTAAGTTCTTTTAAGTTCGTTAAGCACTCAGCAGAGTTAAAATCTTGATAGTCCAATCGTAAAAGGATAAAATAGCTACGGGTTTATCAAATATATGTATGTCGGGAAAATACTGGCGATTTCCCAGCGTGTCTGAGGGTAATGTACCTGTGGCGTTGGGCAGGGTCCAGCTGACAGTGGCGTAGTCCTCGCCCAGGTCGGTGCTGACGACGACGTCGCTGGGGCAGCGGAGCAGGGGCGGCGTGTTGTCGACGCACCTGCTAGTGGAGCCCCTGCCGCTCCACACGCCGGCCTTCCCTCCGCATACCCTGGTGTGCGGGCCCTTCAGCTGGTAGCCTTGCTCGCAGGAGAGACTGCAGTGTGCGCCGTACGCCTGCTTGCCCGCCATGCACGTCTCTGGCGACACCGCGCCGTGGTTCAGCTGCGGCAGCGCCGGGCACTGCAGCGCTGACAAACAAAGATACTGGTTTTAGAATCCTCTGCGGGTGTGTCTATAAACATTTGTTTATATATGCATATATAGCGCTATAAATACATACACAGTAGAATCACATTATTATGACCACCTGCTATTATCCAGAGTAACCGCCTTTCGTACCACGAACAGCAGCTAGACGAGCTGACAGTGACTCAGTCAGGTGCTGATACGTCTCCACGGGTATCTGGAGCCATGCTGTCTGCAGTTCGTCCCACAACTATTGAAGGGTGCATGGTGGAGGAGATAGACGACGAACATGACGATCGAGGTGGTCCCACAGATGTTCAACTGGATTGATATCAGAGCTGTTTGGGGACCAGGGAAGAGCTTTGAAGGTTCTTGATCGTGTTCTTCCAGCTACGTGCGGACTCTTCTAGCCATGTGGTAAGGCGCATTATCGTGTTGGAAGATCCCATCCTCCCGAGGAAAGACAATCATTATGTACGGATCGACGTGATCGCCGAGGATGTATTCATAAACAAATCGATCAAGAGTGCCTTCCGCACGGATAATGGGACCTAGAAAATACCACGAGAACATTCCCCAGACCATAAGACTGCCCCCACCACCTTGTGTTCGTCCAGCCTGGTGCCTGGTGTCGGTTCTCCGACGTTTCTCGCCAGACACGCTGACTTCCGTCCATTATATGCAGCTGAAAACTTGTAACATTGCAGCCCCACGTTAGGGCCGCCATGTTTGTAACATTCCACGTCAAGGATTGACGAATGTAAGTTACAGCTCGGTTAGATCAGTTGGTAGCAACATGAAACTCTAAAAAGGCGCCATTGAAAATAAAGTCAAGTTCCAGTTTGATTTGCTCTGTACTTATATTTATCAATGACATGAAATAGTTCACATACAATCAGATATGCCGAGTACGAACAGGTTTCCCCGACAAAACAAGCAAAGAGTAGTGCCACAGTCATTTATTGATTATTCACATCTTGAAATATTGCATCGCAAGAAGAAGTTACGATGGCAGGAGGGACGTCAGTTCCCTCCTGGCACCCTATCGACCTCCCACACCGGCGGAAATAATTTAGGAGAAGTTAGTATATGCCGAAAAAGAATGAAGTTAAAAGATTTAGCGGTTGCGGGTGCTTGCCAGTGTGGGCGATATTCGTCACGCCTGATGCGTCTTCCTTCACTGTTGGTCTTACATTTCTAGCGGGAGGTATTCGTCCAGGGTTTTTGTCTCTCGTGGCTACCCCCACTCCTCCCCTCAGGGTGCCACCAACCGTGACCAAATAAGGGCATGGTGTGTGTCGCCGTGCCATATCGAACTGCGTATCCCTCCGAACTGCGTCGTCGGTAAAAGATAATCCAAAGCTTCCAGAACAAAAACTGTCGACGCAGTCGGAAAATCTTCCATTCTACTAATGCTGACGCTAATAAAAACTACGATTTCTGAAACGGCAACCGGATGCCTGATAAACATAACACCGCGACTATAACTTTGATAATTAATAACATTGCTTCATTACAAACGTGACTCGTCGGAGAAGGCTACCCGTCACCAATCAGCAGCGGTCCAGTCGCCATACTGTCGAGCAAATTCCAGTCATTTTCGTCAATGCACCTGTGTTACCATGGGTGCATTCACCCACCATCTACTCCGGAACCCCATTCGCAAAAGGGATTGCTGAACTATTGCGGTAGACAGTGTCGGGATGCCCCCTGGCTCATTTAGACGTAGAGCTGTTCCACTGTAACCTGTCGGTTGGTCTTCATGCACCGTCGTAGCCGACGTTCACCTCGGACATCAATGGCGTGTGGTGCTCCGCAGTTTTCACGACGGTTATTCCCAATACTGCCATTCATCCACTCACGATACACATTTACCACAGAGGCACGTAAACAGTTCACAAACATCGCTGTTTCCGAAATGCTGCCCCCCTTGGCCAGAAAGCCGATGATCCTTCCTTTTTGCAACTCGGTTAAATCCCCTTCCCTACACATGACAGCAGGAACGCACTGTGTACAGCCAGCCTGTCGTTCACATTATATACCTGCTTCCCCAGCTCACGTCACGGGCCATACGTCATGGGTTACGCACTGCAGATGGCACACAGCGTGTTTCTAAAACATGGGAACCAACTTTGACAGTGTATTCCTGACGAAAATACGTAGAAGATTAAAATTCATCACTTTCTCGTTGGGGCCACGGTGGCTGAGCGGTTAGACTGTTCGCCTCCCACCAAGGCGAACCGGGCTCAATCCCCGGCCGGTTCACTCCGGATTTTCGCAAGTGGGAATCGTGCCGGACGATGACGCTTGTAGGCGGGTTTTCTCGGGTCTCCCGTTTCCCCCGTCCTTACATTCCGGCGCTGCTCCATACTCACCTCACTTCCACCTCATCGGCTCTCAAGACCTCGATATGTCAACAGCCGCCCAAATCTCTTCACTTACTCACTATTCTCATCCAGTGATTATTAAGGCAGATGTGCACCTCAGAAAAATCCTCATTTAAATTGCCCTAATCTGAAGTGTTGTTTGTCTACATGTATGCAATACAAGTTCTGTTTTGAATGTTCAACATGAATTAGCTCACAAACGGTTCACCTGAGAGTGTTTCAACAAGTCGACCTGCTTTGTTAATTTCGAAGTGCTGATTCACAAGTTGTCTTTAATAATAGCTTAGAAAGTGGTGTTACAGAGTTTGATGCAAACATGGGGTACGAAAATCCATTTCCAAAAGGAAGAGATGATATTACCGACTCACCGATTTGTTGCTTAATCACAAGTGGTTTCTGATATTTTCAACTAACCGCATTTTAAAACTCAAATTTTGGGGCGCATAGCTCCCCTAATAATCACTTTAGGAAATAAGTTGCAGATATTTTCGTCTTATAAATGTGAAGGAAAACAGTGATAAATCATGTGTGTGGGTAGCGCCTAGTAAGAAATGGTTCTTATGAATAATTTCAATACAACTGAGTGCGCACGAATTCGGTGCGTTGTCCTTTGGTGTAATTTTCTAGACTTAAATAAGCTTAGTTTTCACGAGGTGGAGGAATATTCTGGTTGTAGAACTTTAGCAGGGCTTCAGAAAAGTGTGAAGTAACCATGAATTGACTATAAGTGTCCTGTGTGCAGTGTAAAATATGTGGACCCTCCCGAAGAAGTCTGGATTCCGTGTATTTTTTGTAGTGAATGGTGTCATGAGAATTACTTCAATAATGAAGGAGGTGCAGGATTTGTGTGTGATTATTGTTAATTGGTTTGTGTGTAAGCACAATAAGACACTTTAAATAAATTTGAGTTATAACATTTTCTATATAGGAATTTATACAACCAAAACGAAAATGTATTTTATCTTGAATGTTTTTAAAGCTCTTTTTCCGAGCTGCTAAAGGTATATTAAAGCCATCAAAATAAACGTTTCTGTATGTTTTGTCGTCTTGCCCCAATAGGTTCGTCTTGCACCAACAGGTTCGTCATCTCACCCCATCCCTGGGGCAAGTTTAATTTTTTTTAACTTATGTGCTTGCGTCGATTTGGGGGAAATTTTCTTTAAAGAGCAACTCTCTAGGCATAGTATGAAGAATAAAAACTACGCGTAGTTTTAAAAATGCAGTTTAGGATATTAAAGCGTACTGCTAAGCTGCACGTTCACGCAAAGCTTAATGTCAACTTGCCCCGTCCTCCCCTACATATGACGATTGTTAGCAATTAGCATTGAGTTGAGTTAAGAGATTTGGGCGGCTCTTAACAACCAGGTTTTGAGAGCCGATGATGATGAAATGAGGTGGTAATGAAGCAGCATTGGAATGCAAGGGCGGAGGCAACTCGAGATCCCCAAGAAAACATGCTGACCAGCGCAGCGGCATCGTCCGGCACGATTCCCACTTGCAGAAATCTGGGAGTTACCCGGTCGGGGATTGAACCCGGTTCGCCTTGGCGGGAGGCGAGCAGTCTAACCGCTCAGACACCGCGGCCCAAATTAGTATTTAGCTGCGTAACGCGAGTAGGATAAAGGTATGAGTAAGTGAGTAGACTCACGTTTGCAAATGGTCTGCAGCCCGTCCCAGCGCGACAAGGGCAGGCAGCTCCTGGACTTGGAGCCGACGAGCAGGTGTCCCGGGCTGCAGGCGAACCTGCACTCCGTGTCGACCACGAGGTCCGGGTCCGAGCACGACATGTTGCCGTTGGACGGCGCTGAGGGCGGCAGGCACTTCTTCACTGCAACACCACATCACACATTGACCCTGCTCTGCACTCATGTTATCCTCCAACCCTCACTTCCTCGTCTTTCTGCCCTCCTCTCAGAGTCACGTCCTCGACTGCAGGCCACTCGATGCGTTTCGCAAACACGTATCGTTACCTCCGTGAGAAAACCTCGTATACGCTGTTCACGGTTATTTGAGCACTTTTTAAATCAACCTTTAAAAAAATGTACGGCCCCTACCTGCATATACTTAAGCGGGTACACTGATTGGTGTGCGCCCAGTAAAGTTGGTAACGACGGAAGGAAAAGTAGTTCCATATCTTAATATTGAATTAAAGTGTTAGGTCAACGTTTGTGAATACTGAAATTATTTATTTTACTTTCTGTTTTTTTAATGCTTGTAAGTTTAATTATGACCACATTTTTTAAATATTTACTTTTCTAATAATTTCACAGATTCACTTTACCGGCGCATGAATAAAGTGATGAGTCCCATGGAAATGTTAATTTCACATATTCCGGAAGAATACACAATGAACATACAAATAGATCTTAAGCAGGGCTCTCAAAAATATTCAGTTTACCGTGAACAACCTTCAACTCCATAAACTAGTATTTTACGAGAGAGGCAAAAAAACAAAACGACTTTGATTTCGAAAGCAATATTTCTTCTGTCTAAAAAAAATTGTAATTAATAATTTATATACATATTCTGTGTAACCAAAATTTTAAAATTAATTTGCATTTAAAAAAAATAATACGTGAATGCACGAGTTGAGGTTTCCTTTAGTTTTTGTTTGTAGATTATTTATAAACATCCCTGGAGATACGAACTTTTCGTAGTCGANCTGTCTAAAAAAAATTGTAATTAATAATTTATATACATATTCTGTGTAACCAAAATTTTAAAATTAATTTGCATTAAAAAAAATAATACGTGAATGCACGAGTTTTTGCTGTTTGGAACCCCATAGTGGAGTTGAGGTTTCCTTTAGTTTTTGTTTGTAGATTATTTATAAACATCCCTGGAGATACGAACTTTTCGTAGTCGANGAGTTGAGGTTTCCTTTAGTTTTTGTTTGTAGATTATTTATAAACATCCCTGGAGATACGAACTTTTCGTAGTCGATAAATTGAATTAATTTTTGTTATAATGGCGTTAAAACCTACAAACAAGGTTTTCTTATGGGGGTAACGGTATGCATCCAAGTACTGCAGATATTATTAACAAGCACATGTCACTTTAACAATTCAAAAACGCTCATAAGGGCTCACTTAAGAGGGCGTGAGTCGCAATTTAATTCAAAATACTTCAACTGAACTATACAGATTTTTGGAAGCAAACATGTAAAAACAAAAACAAAAATCGCAATACTACATAACGTGTTTTGCCAACTTTGTGAGCAACTATTTTGCAATATTGGTGAGTTTACTTGGCATAATATCTTGCACCGCGATAATATATATATATATACATATATATATATATATATATATATATATATATAAATTAACGGCCTCGTAATTAATAGGAATAAAATCAGGGAGAAAATAGGTGTGTTGGTAGTGCCTAGTAACAAATAGTTCTATGCAAAATATTATTTAACTGAGTGCGCACGAATGTGGTGCGCTGTCCCTTTAGTGTAATTTTCTATACTTGGTAAAGCATCATAATAAAATATTTAAAATTTATTTGATATAAGCAATTGTTAGTCAAATATAACACAGATATCATAGAGAGAGAAATCTATTTTTAAAAAGAGTAAGCGTAATATATGGACTGTCATATAACGAGAGCACACTGCAAAATAATAATAATTTTAAAAGAGGATTTCACTTTGTCAGAGGGTGGTGCCTAGGGACTTGCGAAACTGTCATCCGTGAATATATTTGAACTACTTATATAACATGTCAAAATAAGGAAAACAATGTCTAAGTGATTAATATGCGAGTTATATAATGTATATAATATTACACTGTTTTGTCACTGAAACCATTCAGAGATATTTTAAAGTTCTCATAAGAGACAATACAATAATAAAAGCTATTCAGCAGCAGCGATTTGATGAGAGGCGATACACGAGGGTGCGGAGAGACCTTTGCAGATGTTTGGAAAACGCCTGGGCACGTTCGATCCTTTGCAGTGAGCTCTCGATACGACTGAATGAATGAACGGGCGGACGGACTTCAGCACGAGAGTGAGGGACGCTTCACTTACCGATGCACTGCGCCTCCTCGCCGGACCAGGTTCCGTCGTGCTGGCACAGCCGGATGCTGGAGCCGGTGAGACGGTAGCCGACGTGGCAGCGCACCCCGCACGCCACGTTCAGCACGTGGCCGCACGAGCTCTTCACGAAGAATCCGTGGTCCGGTGGTGACAGCTTCGGGCACGTGATCACTGCCAACACGAGTGCATCGTCTCCTAAATAAACCTGATCCAGACAGACGTATCTCCCTACTGCTGACCCTACTGCCTCTCCTTGATGCAGACAGGCGCATCTCCCTGCTGCAGACAGATGTTCTTCCCTGCTGCAGACAGACATCTCCCCCTGTTGCAGACAGACGTCTCCCCCTGTTGCAGACAGGCGTCCCTCCGTGCTGCTGCTACGTTCACCGCGCATGTTGAACTGTTACGCACTGGCAAAAAATACACAGTTGTAGGAACTAAATTTCTGTACTTATAACCCATCTGACAGTATATATAGGGAAAGCAATCAGATTGGTTGTTGACTCCATCTAAATATTGTTGACATGGATAGTAATTGCAACAGAACTGTAAGTTGTGTATTGTCTGTGATTGTACCTTCAACTGTGAATATAGTTTCTACAACAGAGTATTCTGTTCTTACAACAGAATATTACAGCAGTCTGCTACAGCTTCTGCAATATTTGGATTGTTACCGCAACAAACAGTATTGGAATAAATTAGTAGAACATTATGATGCTGGTGCAGAAGTTTGGTTGCTGCTACCCTGAAGCCCGTACACAGAACTCTTCTGTTTATTCTCTGCTGGTTGTTTTCAGTTTCTTCGATTATACATTTAGATAGGTAAGTGATTGCATCGTTGTCTTTAAAACACACATTTATTGGTCGCATAAGCTAGATAGACCAAAGATGAGGTAGGCCGATTTTCATATTCTGCGCATGTCCCCAACGTTGACACTACATAGCCATTACGTCTGTCAAAGTTAGATGTTCACCAGTGATGAACACGTACGTTTACATTTGATTTTTCAACAGAACCATACTTTTATAACTACTTTGACTAACTGAAATATACGTTAGTTGCATTAAAATTATGTGTACAAAAATCTCAAAGCACTTACGTACGTAAACAGTTTTCTAACCTTAAATTCTGCCCACGTTGTTTTTGATAGTGCTATTGGCAGTAATGCAGATCAATGATGGATCACAGAGACCGGTTACTGCGCAGCCCTCGTGAGTGCTCTACCCATATTTCCTCTACGGCAGAGATGCGGTACATTATTGCTGTTAACTGTACNATATTTCCTCTACGGCAGAGATGCGGTACATTATTGCTGTTAACTGTACGTGATTAGGAGCACGGCCGTGACTTGAACCCAGATCGTGTGCACGTGAACGGTAAGCCCTAGCAACCTCAGTAAACGTGACTACTTAAGAACAGGAATGTTTTTAGTTAAGGCGCCCGCCTACCTAATGAGTGAACAGCATTGCAGTGTGTCTGAAATACACGTTTTTCTCAGAAACT
>NQII01006348.1:0-124869 GCA_002778355.1 Clitarchus hookeri
AAAAAAAATCAACATAAATAAAAATTTATTAATAACATTATTTTCCGAATTAATAATGTGCATTAACATAAGTTACGTATAATCAGTAGCTATTCAAAAGTTTCGAAACAATATCTCATACCCACATATTTTCACAGATATTTCCCTGTACTTGTTTATTCTCATTGTCAACTCACTGCTTTTATTCTCTGGTTTTCCCTGCAGTTCGGAGGAATATAGAGTTACAGAGAGACATTGAGCAGCGACTGAAGCGGTGGTATAGCCGAGAAATACTAGAATGAAATTGTCTGGTTAGAAACAACCCTTCATAACTAATTAAATACACTGTATAACAAATTACGCTAATACAGATTCATATAAAAGAGGGTAATAATATCCAATTTTACATTCTCTCTTTTCTTTCAACAGTTGTAGTTTTTATCTTGTCAGCTTTTTTCACTTCTATTTTCACTTATTTAATTTTACTTTTTTGTTCCTCCTTTTTTAAATACTCATAAATGTTACTTAGAAGTAACCTTTGCAGTTAGTTTTTGATAACCCTGCTATTTCATCTTCCACGTGGNAATACTCATAAATGTTACTTAGAAGTAACCTTTGCAGTTAGTTTTTGATAACCCTGCTATTTCATCTTCCACGTGGTGTTAAGAAGGGGAGGAACTGGCATTACGTCACAAACTTGAAGTTCTGGTAGTCTGCTAGTAGTCATATTAAGGTTGGCAAGAAACACGTGATGGAGAATTGTTGTCGGTGACAAAGTTGTGGGAATTTCTCGATTAGAGTGATTTCAGCAAAAATTTGAAGTCNGTGATGGAGAATTGTTGTCGGTGACAAAGTTGTGGGAATTTCTCGATTAGAGTGATTTCAGCAAAAATTTGAAGTCGGATGTAAAATTTCAGAGTTTGATACTTACAATGGCCATCAAATGTTGTAACTGTGGTTGTACGAATAAGTTTGAAAACCGAAATACAAGTGTGACTTTTCAATGGTAAGTAGTGCCTGTTGTTGATTTAATTTGAGTATATTCGTAACTAGCTAGAGTATATTCGTAGTGTACGCTCTGTACGTGCGGTTTTCTTTACATGTTCTGTAAAGATTATGTTAAGCTTGTATCTTAGATTGCAGCACTTCGGCGGAACAATTGGCAACCGACTGTGCACAGTAGAGCATTTTCTGACCACTTTAGAGAAGCCAATTGTAATAGAACTTCTCCTAGTTGTATCATAATGAGAGATGGAACACTACGATCGGCGTTTCCATCGAATCTGCTTAAGATAAATACTAAATATTTACCACCAGAAAGCATAACCTATCAGAGTCATTTGGTGTAAGTGTGCACCAACATTGGCATCTTTCCACCACGCACGAAGTTTTTATGTAATTTGCTGTATTACTTATCAATAAAGCTGTTAATTAGGAAATTAAACCAACGTTTTAATTGAAAATGTAGCCTATAGTTACAAAATTACCCTGAAGTGCCACAAAGTACCCCAGATAACTGTATTGTAAATAGCCTAGGGTTAAGACTGTGTCACAATTCACGTAAGGTCTACCTAATGTACTTAAGCGTAGGCAATTTTGTTTTACTTTTATTTGTTATTCCCGTCATTGATTCAGTGGCAACAGCACCCTACGCATACAAATAACACACTCGCACAAAAACAGCATGAAACTCCTTGCTACATTTGCAAAAACGTTTTTATTTTATGAACATTTTCGTAATTTATTACAGGCAGGTTACTTCTTCACTAATTTTTGTGTCGTGTATTGTATTGTCAGTAATGGTTTTGTTTATTACGTAAACACATTTTTAAGTTTATATCTGCCTACTTAAAAAAAATTCTCCTTCAAATTGTAAAAAATGTTGACTTTTTCGGTAGAACCAGAATAAAATCTAGGAACATAGTATGTACCGACATTACCAACCAAGCTGAATACGAATTTCAATGGGGACATCACAATATTGAAGTGCATATGTACTGTGAAATGCAGTAGGGGGAGCACAATGATGATCAGGGAAATTGTGGGGTAGAACACGTAAAATATATTTCAATTGAGTTGCACCACTATGTTAAATGCAAGAGAACCTAACTTAACATAACTTAACGATAGGCGAATCACAGGGGATGGGTGTGCCTATGCACTACTACACTATTGCACATAGGAAAAAGTACAGCGAGATGTTATCCTGAGAGTCCTTATTGCCTTTATCCGACGCATGATAGCGTCGTTGTCACAACCGCCTGTTGCGATTCACCTACCGTGAACTTAAATTTAGTTTGAGTAGGTATTTTGAATTTGACATGGCTAATTGCAGATAGTATGACAGATTTGCAATTCCCACACTAATATAACACTGAATATAAATTCCACGTTAACATACGACAACGTACAGTCCATTAAATAGATTAACTGAACATCAATGACGTCATTCCTCCTTAATTATGGTGGATTGTATTGCTGATTACAAACATATATGTTACATTTATTGAAACAATTCTAAACCTCAGAAATGCTCGTATTCCCACGTTATGAATAGATTTGACACTTCAATCAACACAAACGGTGATCTAAAAAGACACATACTCACCTAACTTTAAATTGTAATGAAATAACTGAACCAGCCAGCAATTTCCGCTTATAATTTAACGACTTTCAAATGACTGTTCTTAATGTCACTAAGTCATGATGAATATGCCATGGCGTTACTGCGAACAAACGCTCTGAATACCTTTTACAATTTGTTTTGTACTGTTTCCTTGGGAAGTATTACAAATCCCGCCAGAATTTCAACAAGGTGCCTTGCGAAAACCAAAAATATGTATAGCTTTCATAACTCTCATATGTGTTTCCTTCACAGAAGAGGCGATTCTTAATAGTTACTGTAAAATATTATAGAAATGTTATTATTGAGTTCAGACCTTCAAAAGATACTGTTGTACACTTAGCAAATAAGGAATTTCTGTTTTTATAAATATGAAAATGTAGACCTAGTCAAAGATAAAATTATAAATTAACGAGGTTAGAATATCACCTTCTAACTTCAAATTTATGTTAAAAGGTTATTCCTTATTTTAATGTTTTGCATAACATGTTGTGAGTGGCCATTTCATTTGCATATAAATGTTTGTAATAGTGGCATGAGTATGTACCATAAATGCCACCAATTAAATTCTTTGACTTAAGCAATAGTGTAAAGTTTCACATAGCGCCATTGTAGTTGACTACTGCCTAAGAGGGGTCCAAAGACAGCTATGCCTTAAATGCTTTGTTAAGTTCCCCTTGGAAGGACATGAGTGCAGAAGCTATGTGGTGGGTAATTCTATTGGGTAGTATAAAGAAATAAACAAATGAAATTAAGCTAATTTTCAGCTTTACTTTATGTGCAAAATCAATTGCATTGATTGTAAAGATTGTTACAGATGACTTGGCCTGATAGCCCTGCAATCACGAAATAATTTTGAACTGAAAACATTTGTAAAAAATTGTTAAACTACTGAGTAGTTTTTATTCGTACACATTTCTCTCATGTTTAGGTGAAAGGAAGTGCAATTTACTGACTAAAAAGTAGAACACTGCATACTACTTGTTTTCATAATGCAGATCATTTAAACTGAAGTGAAGTTAGCTTCGAATGCCAGCTTCAATCTTACGTTGCTAACATACCCACAAAAAAATCACTATTGCCTTTTCTACTCTACAGGAAATGTGTCAAGCAAAAACTGCACATATCCTATATGTTAAAATACATTCGAATTGGTAACTGTATTAGATTAATGACGACTACAGATTGCTATTGTCTAAGTGCTGATAAACTTATGGCTCACAACGATATGGTGATTCTGCGACACATGTTTACGGCCTTCTAGAATCCAAACATTCCAATGAAGCAGAAAAAATCAGACGGTATTGTAATTACAGTTTCCCAGAGTAATACAAAATTGTAGAATCATAGCGACTGCTCCAATTTTTACCTAAGAGCCAATAAACTTGCTACTCAGAACGACTTGGCAGTTCTGGGAGGCATGTTTACGGCCTTATAGAATCAAAACCTTCCAATGAAGCAGAAAAAAATCACACTGTATTGTAATAAGTTACCTAGTGCAGTACTAAATATATCATATTCATGATTACTGTGAGTCAGAACGACGTGGCGATTCTGGAAGCCAAGTTTGCACCCTTTAGTTCTAAAATTTTCCAATGAAGCAGAACAACTAACACGACTTTGTAATTAGAGTTTCCCAGTGTATTACAAAATGTATCAGAATCATGGTAACTGTGCTCCAATTTTTTTCTACGAGCCGATAAACTTGCGACTTAAGACTTGGCGACTCTGGAATCCAAGTTTAGGCCCTTCTATTTTTGAAACCATCAAATGAAGCAGAAAAACTCACACAGCATTGTAATTACAGTTTCCCAGTATACTTAATTATGTATCATATTCATGGCAACTGTGCTCCAGTTTTTGTCTAAGAGCCGATAAATTTGTGACTCGGAACGACTTGGCGGTTCTGGGAGCACATTGCCCTCTTAAAACGTATTATATAGATTTATATGGCCTATCACAGTATTTCTTGTTTGCCATATTTGGAAGAAATTTTTTGAATTCAAAATGAAATGTAAACCTGTCTTCCAAAATCACCAAGTTGATTTGAGCCGCAAGATAATCGGCTCTTAGACAAAAAATTGGAGCACAGTCGCCATGAAAATAATACATTTTATAGTACACTGGAAAACTGTTATTGCAATGCCAGGTGAGTTGGTCTGCTTCAATGGAAGGTTTCAAAACTAGATGAGTCCAAACTTGGCTTCCAGAATTGCCAAGACGTTCTGAGTTGCAAGTTTATCGGCTCTTAGATAAATACTGAAGCACAGTCGCCTTGAATCTGATACATTTTGTAGTACACTGGAAAACTATCATTGCAATCCTGTGTGATTTTCTTCTGCTTCAATGAAAGATTTCACAACTAGAAGGCCCTAAAATTAAATCCTAGAAATGCTAAGCTATTCTAAATTGTAAGTATATCGGCGCTTAGACGAAAATTGAAGAAAAGAATATATGACTCTGGTACATTTTGTAGTACATACGCCAGCTGTGGTAAGATTGCAATGTGAATTCTAGATCTTCGTTGAAAGGTTTTGATTTTAGAAGGCGCGAAACTTGCCATCTAGAATTTCCATAATGTTCTGAGTAAGAAATTTATTGGAGGCTAGACAAAAAGTTGAAAAAGAAACCTACATGCATGTTCCCTTCTTACTGTGACATTATTATTTACTTTCTTCGTGTATACATGCCGTTGTTTGTTTAAAATGCTCATTTTTATGTATTATTAACATGTGCAGTTTTTGGTTCAACATGTTCCCCTAGTTGCATTTTCGTGAGGTTGGATGTTACCAGATATGTGCGGTGAGTAGAAGGAAATGGGGAAGTTTGAACCAACGAGATCTGGGATCGGAAATCGGAGCTGTTTTTGCTCTGTCATTCCGGACCCCGACGGCCCTTTTCCCCAAAAAAGTTTCCTTTTTCCCCTCAAATTGGACCATATTCACTTAAAATTTCCCTTTTCCATGAAAATTTCGCTGTTTCCCTCATAATTGCCAATTTTTCCCACACAAAAGCACCGATCCCCCCAGCTGCAAAAACGATCCCACAAAAGGCAAATTTTCGATCTATCGGACAGATTTGGGAGGATCGTTCTCGAGGGCACAGCAGTGGCGGCAAAATTGGTGGTATAGGCATAGGGTATGCCAAATCTATACAAGAAGTACAAAGTTTGAAGTCAGACCTAACCATCAGACATCTGGGTTCTGTCAGTCATATTGTCCGCCCCGTGACCTTGAATTACCCAACAATACCCAAAGAGTCCCAAAATTTACAAAAATCCCTAAATATTTATAATAATTATTTTTTTTATAAATTTTTAAAAATTATGAAATTAAAATTTTAAATGTTTTAGCTTACTGGGGACGAGGTACTGGAACCAACCAGCTACCATGTTATGTCTACCAACCAACATGTTGGAAACAGGTGATCTTGACCTTGACACATGATCTTGACACAATCACCATGACATTGGATTACCTAAAAAAAGAAAAGGCCGAGAAAAATCGTAAACAATGAATAAATGCATAAAATTCAGCGAGCATATTACATTACTGACTACTACCGCCATATTTGATCCATATGACCTTGACCTTTCACCTTAACCCCAGTGTCATGTGACCTTGAACCCAAAATTTGTCCTAAATCCCAAACATTTCCTAAAAATTTATAAAAGATAAAATAAAAATATTAGAAATTATTATTTTTTAAATTATTATTAAAAATTTACGTTTACGGAGGTACCTTACAGCACCATCTCTAGCATACTACTTACCCTTATCCAACCAATCGCTTTGTATCATCATTCTCCTCCCCAACGCACTCTTTTTCGTTTTTGGTCATTCTGACGATTGCACTCAACCCACCATATTGCATTTCTCATTTATAATTTTTTAACATGTTAGATCTGGATGACCTTCAACTTTACCTCACATATGTGACCTTCATCTTGTGCCCATGACCTTGGATAAACTTTAACCCAAAAAGAGATTCTAAAAACTTTTATAAAATCCAAACAAATCCAAAAAAATTTAAAAATAGTTTACAAATAATTGAAGACTTATTCTTTCAACACTATTTTGATCAATATCGCAACCTTTCCAACAGTCAGTTATGAAATGAGTACCACAATCCACACACTAATACACACACCAATCCACTTCAATCCACACACCAATCCAATAAAACCCACACAAACATCCACATACCAATCCACACAGCAATCCACAGATCAATCCATACCAATTCACACACGAATCCACACCAAACCTTTGCAATCCACTCTACAATCGCTCCACATACTTCACAGTCCACTTCACAATCCAAATCCTTAGATAAATCTCAATACTTTGATAAATCCCAATCCAGAGATGAATCCACACCAATCAACACCAATCCTTCGCAATACGCTCCACAAACGCTCCAAAATCTCTCAACGTGCTCCACAACAATCCACTCCACAATCCCAATCCTTGAATCAATCCCAATCCTTCAATAAATCCTAATTCTTGGAACAATCCCAATCCCTCGATAAATCCCAATCATTGGATTAATCCCAATCCTTCGACAAATTTACATCCTTTCATCAATCCCAATCCTTCGATCAATCCCAATCCTTCGATCAATCCCAATCCTTCGATCAATCCCAATCCTTGGATCAATCCCAATATTTCGATCAATCCCAATACTTCGATCAATCAGAATCCTTCGATCAATCTCAATCCTTCCATCGATCCTTCGATCAATCCTTCGGTATGTCACCACTCATATGTATAGAAATTACATTCGTTCACCAAATGTCAAATTTCAACAGGTTGACANAATTTGTTGTATCCTGTTAACAATCAATGCCTTTTTATACTAAATTATTTGTAATCATTCTATATGCAAATCTTTCCATAAATATTAGAGTGCTTATATCACAACATAAAAATTGTGAGGGATAGAAGGATACGACACACAAAAATAATGAAAGAGCAATTATTTTATAATAATTAATTATTACTATTTTGTAATTACAATTTCAGAAGAAAGCAGTTCATCACATCATGGGATACTATACACCCGTTCCTTCAGTTTTATAATAATTGAAGATATGTCAACAATGCGCGAGAAATATCCACGTTTTGAAGGTCAATCAAATAGCTAAGTATATCAATAAGTTCATTCGGGTCTTCGGGAAATAGGTAGCCAGTATTCTCGGTGTCTTCTGCCTCCTTCGTGTCGCTCATTGCAGCAAATGTTCTGGAGGGGTGTGTCAATGCATCGAGAAAATCGCCATCATCGTCTTCAACAATATCAATGTTTTTATGTTCATTATCATCTATGCTGTCTTCATGATCGTCTTCACTTCCTTTTTCATCCTCAATATTAAATTTTGCTTTTCTTTGTAGATGAATTGTATGCTCATCAGTATTTAGAGCAGACGACCGTTAATTTTGAAGTAGGTCGAATTCAGGCGAACTACTTGCAAGTGTACATTATGCGCAAACCTACTCTACTACACTCATTGCGTCTTTAGCATTAACGGTTTCATCATAATCACCTGTCGAATCGATACAAGTCGATGCAGCAAGAGGTATTGCCTGCAACACTTGCTGACTACCAGTAGACGAATCCTTGCATATCTCGGTATGTTCTTTCAATGTATCGCCTTGCACAAACTGCATGTTATTTAATTTAATATATTTTTTTTAATCTTGGAAAAGTAAGTATCTCGTGAGACGTATGCAGAAACGCTTATATTGAAGGGGGGAATGAATATGAAATCGGATCGGAATAAGCGTTTATGTGCCTAAAGTTTAGGACACGCCAAATAATAGGGCTGTGAGAGACAGGGTGGATAGCATGACATAATTTAAGATGTTAAAACTTCAGTCAATTTTGTTACGAGCAATGGATACATGCAGGATCCTGTATATGCTGACCAGTTCTGTACGATCTCAACAGACCGTCAAGAGGGAGGACCATTTGATTGTCGCAGGTATTACCAGAGCCGGTGGCTTTCTTGTCTTCCATCCAGCGACATAAGGCAACTTCACTAAACCTAATGTGGCAACATGAACACTAATTATTCAACCATTTTAGGTACCATTTTGGATTTTCTAAATGCATAGGTGTCCTATATATTTTTTTTAAGTAATTATGACCAGTAAATGTAACTAGCTCGTTTTGAGAATACAGGACATTCGTCGCCTTATATCAAGTCATGCTATAATTATAGTATGCTGATGTCAACCGCACCAACTTGAAATAGTTAGTCGTCTTTCAGCAACTGTTGGAGATAGATAAATGTTTAACGCATACCATATCAGATCATTACAAAGCCCAACCAATGAGATATGGTCCATTATGCATTACGTCTTTTTAAAGGCATAGTTACCCGTAATTTAGGCACTTATTTAGATGTAACCATCAAATTCACACTAGGTATGGCCAACACTCACGACCTAAAACCGACCGCTATATTTCACTACACCTTAAGCATTTTATAATCATAATTGGCAGCCATTTTGAAGTATTTATGTGAAGGGCACATGTTTTCAGAACTGATTCGAATATGTCCTCATAAATTACGTTAGACACAATATAAAATTTTATAGTCATTACCATGTACTTAAATTGTGTTCATGTTTTGCTATAATTAGGTAATGTTGTACTGAAGATAACAAAATTCATTACAGCGTACCTATACAACATAAATTTTTTTGACAATTCGTTTCTTCTTACTTATTAAAAAAAAATCTGAAAATTATTTGTTTATTTACAGTAGTAGTAATTTCATACAGTAAATACGTACTTGTTTATTTTATTACATTACTAAACTCACACATTGAAAAAGCGCACAGAACATGCATGATTTTATTTCAAACAAATGTGATCACATAATTAAAAAAAAACAACATGAAATCTTTACTACAGATAAAATTATACACAGTTAACTTATCATAAGAGAAAACTTTCTACAACCACGGAACTTTTCGTGTACGCTTTACCATCAGTTTAAATAAACGATTATTCAGTCGCGGATAGAACCTCCTTCACGCTATAGTACGAAGGGCTGCTGACAATCATTACCCCCAGCTCCGCATTACCGAAAGTCATTGACATAGTTCGTATATGAGGGGAAAATATGTGTGCCACATCAACTTGACATATGCTAAATGCAGTCGTACTAATCTAGCAACGGTTAATTTCAATATTCACAGAGAACTCGCAGACTACTCAAGCAGCAACAGCAGAACTCTTCAGTTCTCCCAGCGTAGGTCAAACAACTGGCTAGCAGTAAGGAGGTCACAGTCCGATAGTTATTTTTACTCCCAGCAAGATCAAAACACATTCCTTTGTCAATGGTACCAAGCCGTAGCCACAGAGTAGAATAGTACACAGAAAATAAATGTGGTGGTTTATTTGATTAGAGCGAACCCATTAGCCGATTGACTTTGCAAAGCTCTGTACTGGTCCATGTGCCATATTGGCTACCACGTGCTGTGTATTATTCCCTACTGGCTGGGCTGCGAGCTGGTCAATAAGTTACCGGGCGCTGATTGGCGAACGGCAAATAGAAGACGTCTATATAGAATTTGCATTGGCTGTAGTTAACAGATATCACCTAACTTGTGGATCGTAAATAAATAAGACTATGTTGGTTCCATGTACTTTATTTGCAGTTATGCGTTAAGTCAACTTATACATTTCCCGTNCCTTTGTCAATGGTACCAAGCCGTAGCCACAGAGTAGAATAGTACACAGAAAATAAATGTGGTGGTTTATTTGATTAGAGCGAACCCATTAGCCGATTGACTTTGCAAAGCTCTGTACTGGTCCATGTGCCATATTAGCTACCACGTGCTGTGTATTATTCCCTACTGGCTGGGCTGCGAGCTGATCAATAAGTTACCGGGCGCTGATTGGCGAACGGCAAATAGAAGACGTCTATAGAGAATTTGCATTGGCTGTAGTTAACAGATATCACCTGACTTGTGGATAGTAAATAAATAAGACTATGTTGGTTCCATGTACTTTATTTGCAGTTATGCGTTAAGTCAACTTATACATTTCCCGTNGTAAATAAATAAGACTATGTTGGTTCCATGTACTTTATTTGCAGTTATGCGTTAAGTCAACTTATACATTTCCCGTTTTCAACGCACAAGGTAATAAATCAATGGTAAAGGTCGTCCACGATAAAGTGAGCACTTTTGAAAAGAACGTTAGGAATAAGTCATTGCTCGCACATGTGCATATATTTTAACAGGCGCACTGAGTGCTGTAGTCCATTCACGGTTACTTCCAACTTTTCTGAAGCCCTGCATAAAGTTCTACCTTCAGGATATTCCTCCGCCTCATATTAACAAAGCTTAACCGTGTCTATATATCTTACACCAAAGGGACAGCGCACCGTATTCATGCGCACTTAGTGTAATAATATTTAGAATATAATCTATTTCTTACTAGGTATTACCAAAGCACCTATTTTCTCTCCGTAGTTATTTATATTAGTTATAAATATAAAATATTATAATTTATAAATAAAATATAAGTAAATGTCGAATTTAATCAAAAAACATTGAATTTTTATTTTAAATCATGTATACAACGCCTGTGATACATAGCATATTTAGGAAACAGCCAACACGTCATACATGGGGTGATTTTTCAAAGGTTTAATTAAATAAGTGTGAAGAAACTGCGAATATACTGTATGCGCCCAGTAAAGTTGGCAACGAAGGAGGGAAAGTAGTTCGATGGCTTAACGTCGAATTAAGTGCCAGGTAAACATTTGTCATAACTCAAATTATGTATTTCGCTTTCTGTTTTTCTTTTGCTGCATTTAAGTGTAAGAATGAGCAGATTTGTAATATATTTACTTTTCTAACAATTTCATAGTTTTACTTGACCGACGCATGCATAAAGTGCAGTATTAATTTTACATATGGCGAAAGAGTACACAACACGCATTCAAGTAGATATTAAGCAGGGATTTCAAAAGAGCTCAGTTTACCGTGAACATCACTACAGCGTGGTATGCTCGCAAGTCGTAACGGAAGTTCCATGCTCACGCGGCAATGGACACAACTGCTGAGTTCAACAACGATACTGTGTCATGGTTGAGTCTGTCACGAATCCGGCGGGACTTTTCGCGTGGTTGGCAGGCCTGAATCTTGCGGCTCGCACTGGCATGCGGTTACGTGGGCCGAAGTGAATCAAATCGCTAGCGCGCGGCGCGGTCGCCTGCGAGTCGGGCGAAGTCGGGGAAGGAAGGAGAGCAGAGAAGAAAAAGAGGGAGAGCGAAGAGGAAAATGGAAGGAACAAGAGAGCACGGCGTAACAGCTGATTCGAAAATCAATACGGCGCTGGCTGCCTGGCGAGTCACAACGCGCGCGCGGCTGGCCGCCATACTTGTTTTCGCTTCAGCTGTACCGCTGCAGCTGTTGCGTTGTTTTTTTTTTTTTTTTTTACCGGTTTGGTGCTGGGGAGCCTTGTGTTTTTTTCTGGCCCGGCAAGATGAGCTGTAAGAAATGAAGACGTGGGAAGTGTATTTCTCGGTGTTGTGATCTTAAGAAGAGTTCTAGGATAGAGCGGTAAATGAAAACACGCCGCCATGTCGTGAAAGGAGTTTACAATCAGCAGGTATGTAGATAAAGACAACTGATGCTGACGCCTGTTTTTTTTTATTCAGNTTTATTCTGTTTGGCTTTCAAGGTCGACAAACGTGTATAGGCTGTACGAGTTGTATGGTTGACTATGTAGTGGTTTTAATTCATAATGAATACATAGTTCGTGAACATGCGTTCTGTAAAATACCAACAGCCCATATTACAAATTTTTCTAACACTATTTAGTTTCTTACGTTTCGTAAGCATTTCCTCAGCTTCGTTTTGCCCCGAAATGTGTTTATTCTTGCGTAAATTTACACGTCGTGACAGTTATTACTAAAACCGCTCGAGGAAAAAAACGTAGTTCTCTAAACGAGTTATTTATTACTGGAGTAATTTCGTACAATTGTACGTACCGATAAGCATTAGAATAACTGACCCGTTATTTGAGTGAGGAAAAAAAGTTTCTCTTGCGAACAGATCAATGTAAGGTCTGTCGTGTTTAATATAACAGTAGGCTATAAAGATGAAGAATCCTCTTTTTAACCCTGACTAATAGGAAGTTTTAAAGTTACAGTAATTTAAAATCTTATTATTTTATGATCTCGCATGCACTGGAATTGACAAGTATAGTCGATTGGCGGTTTTTTCTCACTTTTTGAATTAAACCGTTGAAAAGTCACCCCATGTAGGACGTGGTTGGTTTTTTCGTAAATATGTCTTGTCTCGCAAACGTTTTATATTTCTGTTAACATAAAAGTATTATATTTTATATTAAATCTAATTTGACTTACACTTTATCTGTAAGTTATGTTTATTAATTTCGTAATTTATATCAACAAAAACAGCGAGAAAACAGGTGTGTTGGTAATGCCTAGTAAGAAATAGTTGTTATGCAGAATATTATTAAAGTGAGTGCGCACGAATGCGATGCATCGTACTTTTGGTGTAGTTTTATATTCTTGGTGGGCTACAGAAAAGTTGAATGTAACAACGAATGGACTTATAACCCATGTTTGTTGCCTTCAGATAACTGCTCTTTTATCGTACCGGGAGGGACCAACTGATAACCTTGTTACACAATGATAGGGTGTTCTTCGAAACGTTGAGCATCTTTATATGAATTCTTGCTGCTGCACATTGCTTACGTTTACAGGACATTTGCTACCTTTGAGCAAAACTGCACTACAGTTTACATTCCATACTTTTTGTTTTTACGTTATTGGCAGCAGTTGAACAAGACAGACGCTTGGGGAATATTCAGTATTATCGGAAAATACTATAAAATAAAACATTAATTTATTGACATAGTGGATTATAAGTTGCTATACATATAACAATTATTTAGCGTACAAGCGTAAGTATTTAGTGCCTGATGTTTTGTGGAAGCATGTTGTTGGTCACCTGAATTACAATATTGTCAAGTCTCATTCTGCGAAAATATATTTCTGTGTTTTCATTTGGACTGCTGCCATTACGCAAAAAAGAATGGTCTGCGGCATTTACAAATCTTTCATAATTTTACAATAGAAAACTTAAATACTGGGGTAAAATACTTTTTAAAAGTATGGTAATTTTATGAATTAATTAGAAATTAAATAACGGTTAGATAAAAATCTTTGTTTTAAATTAGGCCCAACGTTAACTTTAACTTCTCTATTCTATAAATATTAAGGGTATAGCATATATAATAATCTGAAAAAGATCGTGACAGATAATTTAATGAAAAATTTTGATTGTATGCAGCATGTCTTGTATATTCACAAGGTACACTCGCTGCGTTTTGAATGAAGAGAGCTGTTTTCGAAACGTCCTTGGTTCGAATTCATTGTTTTATATGCTGTTAATGCTAAAGTAAGCACTTTTGAAGGCCCTGCTAAATTTTTCCTTTCAGCCAGTTTGTATCTTGCCACCACTTTTAAATGTAAAATTGCCGTGCGACTAATAAACACAGTCTGTACACCTCACCACACTCAAATGTTAACGTTTGAGGCTACAATAAAATACATTTATTAGTAGTCGATGCCTGTTTTTTGGGAGGTCAATCAAAAATGCTCACTTTTCCGTGAATAGCATATACTCCATAATTCCCTTGCCTTTGATTCCTTCGTTACCCCGCATATTTTGCTACCATTATAACCTCAAACGAAGATGCCAATAAAGTTATTAATCAGTTACTTAATATTTTCCTATGCCGTCTTCCAACTTTCAAGCAAGCTTACTCTCTCTCCATTCTCACATTTCTCTCGCTCTCACTCACGCACACTAAGCAAGTTGAGACACCATATGTAAGTCTTCGAGACTGTTTTATAATGGGAAAGGTAATGGATGGTGAAAAGTAAAAGCGATACTTTGCCCCTTCCTTTCCCCGTCAACACCCAGTTAACTATAAAATATTTTGCGTTTCTTGAAATATCAAGTTACTGCAACTTTCAATTTTTTCAGATGCTAAAAAATGTACTATTGCAAGCATGCCAAATAATTTTATATTGGTTTACAGCTAATCTAAATCAAATGTAATCACGCAGTAGTTCATAAAATTATTAGAAAGTAAATATTTTACAAATTTGTTCATTTCTACTGATTTGTATTAAAGAACAGAATACAAAAATATAAATTTCAGTATTCACAAATGTTTACCTAACCCTTTTAACAAAACGGTAAAAAATGGAACTACGTTCCCTCCATCGTTACCAACTTTACAATGTATTTGCCACTCAGTGTGCCCACCAAGATGTATGCATTTTTCAAAGGTTGATTTAAAAAGGGTTCTTTTTTTTCTGTGAAGAGCCTATGCATACTGTTACAAGACGCCTGAGGGGCGTATCTGAGTTCGTGAGGGATAATGTATATTTTAACTCAAATTAACGTCCTTCTTAATGTCTCCGTTTGGTTATAGTCAGTTAACTCATACTAATCATTAACACACGTTCAGTCTGTCTGTTGCCATCATTTGTAAAGCCTTTCACTCACGCATCCAATGCAATAGTTTAGCCTGCCAGTCGTTCTCTTCACTGTTCTGATGTTCGCATTCGTAGATTTTCCTCCCGCTGGTCACTTCCGGCGCTACTCGTTGCTTTTCTAGCTCGTCATAGCCTAAGTCGCACTTTTATACTGTCGCTGGCTTTGATCTCGAAGGTTCAACACACCCCGAGTCACGCTGAGAGAAACTAGGACAGTAGTAATGACCAGAACATTCCTTAAATGATATTTCAAAGACACCCGATACCCGAAGGTCTGAAGCGGCAAGCGTCCTGATAGGCAAAACAGGCATGTTTTGTAAACATTCCTTTGTGAAAAGCCGCTGCGTCTCCGATTGTAACTGATTGCGTGCGCGTCCATAAATCATCTGTACCTCGCATACTTGCAGAGCGGCCGCCTGTAACAATACCATCAGAAATACTGACAATATTTTACATTTTAAAATTGTCATAATTATGTGAAATTTATGTAAATTTATGAAATCTTCGTCTTAGAATTTGAGATTATACTTAAAAACAGCATGGCCGCCACAGAGGTTACGAGAGTGAGCAGCGGGTGTTGTATTGCCGTTCACTCTACTTCCGCGCTCTCTTCCCCGATATGGGAAAGAAAGTATCTTGCTCTCGGAGGATTGAGACACGTCCAGTGATTTTCTCGTAATTTATTTACTAACAGCTGTGCGCAACAAATGACGGCAAGAAGCGATGATCGAGCTTGTGTATGGCTCGTGTAAGTTACATCGCTCGTTCAGCCAAGGGCAATTCAAGATGCATTCGTCGCCGTAGTTTGAATTCGAACAACGACAAGCCTCTCAATTACTCAATACTGTGATTAATTCCTCCCCCCCCTCTTTTTTTGTGGTATAGAAATGTCTTTTTTTTTGCCAAGAAGCAAATTTTGAGACAGGAAGGGATAATCTGGTGTTGAAGCATACCTTGGTTGAAAATAAAGGAAAATAATAATAATATTATTAAAACGTCTGTATTTTTTGTGGCCAAGTTAAGGAAATATTTATTACCTTCTGTTACACTTAAACCTCTTTACCTAATAAATCATAAAACTTATTTCTTTTAAAGAAAAAGAACAAAACTTAACATGAACTATAAAAATTAGAAAGTAACTTAAATGAAACATATAAAAGCAACATACATAAAACCACATACACAGATGACATATATTCACATACATATAATTGTACTATATATAAAAATAAACTACAAGATAACATCGATTAGCAAAAGTTCTAAAACTGCACTTTAGTTGAAGGATTTATGAAGGAAAGAAAATCACAGCAAATAATTTTTTAAACACGGGAAAAAGACAAAAAAAAAATTTATTCATATAAAACATTTTACGTTTGCTAGATCTAAAATTATGTCAGTTACCTAAAAATATACATAAAATATGAAAGTAATGCAACGTTTACTCGCACACGCTCATTCACACACGCACTTATATTAACAGTATATTTAATTAATTAAATNACTATATATAAAAATAAACTACAAGATAACATCGATTAGCAAAAGTTCTAAAACTGCACTTTAGTTGAAGGATTTATGAAGGAAAGAAAATCACAGCAAATAATTTTTTAAACACGGGAAAAAGACAAAAAAAAAATTTATTCATATAAAACATTTTACGTTTGCTAGATCTAAAATTATGTCAGTTACCTAAAAATATACATAAAATATGAAAGTAATGCAACGTTTACTCGCACACGCTCATTCACACACGCACTTATATTAACAGTATATTTAATTAATTAAATAATAACATAAACATCAGAAACATCACTACAGTCGCATCAAGCAGAAAGCAAATAAGTTAGAGGTATTATAAAGGAGGAACCTCCACAATAAATATTGTTTATATAAAACTCATATTTCAAGTTCATTTAAATATTTATAGCGTGACTAAGCTGTTCCAGCATAATTTTTTGAATTTAGTTATTGAAATCGTATCTCTTGCTTCCTGAGGTAAGCAATTCCATGAGTTGTGTTTTGGTACTAGAAGCTTTTGTTAATTGAAACTTCGACAATTATGTGACTAGGTGATTAATTACTGCTAGAACTTTTCTTTTACCTTTTTTTAGCTGTTCACCGGACTACAATCATTCATGTCCAGTAGGTAAACGTGCATTTAAAATCATTGTAATGCCAATTTGTTACGTATGGAATTTACTGACATCCGTGTCCTAGATTGATAATAAATGCAATGTAATTTGTCAGAGAATGTGTAATTTAACTTATTATTGTTAAATTTAATTGAAATATTTTACTAAAAATCATAAATAAAAGATCTTTTTGTAGATCGGGGGGCTGAAATCCTTTGTTAAAGTCCTTTTTAATTTTGGAAAAATCAGTAGTTGCTCGACTGAATTCATGGCAGAAGTCGTATCAAGATATATTAGGCTACCACAAAGAAAAATTGTTAAAATGCCGCTTGTACCGCGAAGCTAATTTTTTTTTAATGAGTGTGATATATGTTTGCCGTTATTATAAAGGCTACATTAATCCACTTGCTCTTTTGTCAAATGTGGTATGACCACTGGCTTTACTCACGAATACTGCTAAACTGTATTACAGTTGTACCAATTATTTTCATTTCAAATGAAGCCTATACAGCCGTAGTTAAGTCTTATTTATAAATAACAGTAAAGTGCACAGAATATTCGGGCCTTAGTTTGAAATCATGTTAGGTAAGTGGTTCAAAGTTACCCACGCTAGCAGGGTCGATGACGCGCAAAAAAAAAAAAAGGGGGGGGGGAGGGGATGTCTCCGGGTTCAAACCCTACCCCTTCCCAAAATATGAAGGGCATTAAATATAAAAAGAATAGTTAATTGTTAAAATGAAAAATTAGGTGAATAAAACTTAAAACGACAGTAAAAAAACGCAAATAAAAATAGAGGTGTCTGCATCTACTGTTCTTCAGCTCAAAAGATTTTTACAGGCGCTGCTTTATCAATGAAGGACCTCCCCCCTAGCCCCCCAAAAAATAATTATATATATTTCTGCCTACACCACTCCACGCTGGTAGGTACAAAATTTAGTTTTTACTTACCTTTGTGGAACATTATTTAAGATTAGGTGTGCATGGCTCTAACCCGCATTCCTAAGTTGATGAATCCATGGCTGAATTATATACTCCATTCATGAACGTAGACCAGCCATCTAACTTACATTTAATTGTGTAGGGAGCAACCTTTTTATATGAGTAAACAAACGATTTTTGCTTACTGTGGCGCCAGTACGTAGTTCTCTGGGATGAGTAAATAATTAATCGTTTACAGTGACATGTGGTGAACTGTTGCAAGGTAAGCTGCTGCTTGCTCATTCTTGGTCCACGCAGCAGAAGCCAGTAACCACCGTGCAGCCTAGGGAAACTGAATGCATTCCGACCACTCACAAGCTAACAGCAAGGGACCCATTACACGCGTCATATGGCGTTAGCTGCCGAGTTACATTTTAGTGGAGGAAGTGTAAACTAGCAAGCAGAAGGGTACACCACACAGATAAAGCCAGCTTACCCTGCAACAGCGCCACATGCAAGCCACAGGCTGTATATATATAGACACGCGCACACACTAAACGGCGCGCGCCGGATATCTGCTGTCTTGAGCAAAGTCACAAGGAAGGAAGACGTCACTAATGATTCCTGAAATCCATTAGCTAGAAGGCGTGAGGCGGGGCTGTAAGCGAGCAGATTAGAGTCTGCCACATTATGTACATAATAACAGAAAATGTTGTCTGTAGTGGCCACCTTTCGCTCATACTGCTTTATAGTTTCAATGTCATCCACTACTGCCGTCGAGAGTACACCACTATTGCCTCTGCTTTCACTAGATACAACGCTACATAGATTTAATTTATTTCATAGATGTTTTGAACTTGGGAAAATGATATACCCAAAGAGTTGTGAATTTACTGTAGGAGTTAATGTTTCCCGATCGGTTGGTACGTAAAATTCGGCACTTCGTTCTCAGGCGACCTGCTACTCCACCATAACACCTCCAAGTACAGTGAAGAGATTTGGGCGGCTCTTAGCAGCGAAGTCTTGAGAGCCGATCCCCTCCAAGAGATAGCGACCAATTAGCAGGGCTGTTTGCAACCAACGTACATGTTGCGGATATATGGTGCGCAGTATAGCAGTATAGTGTTTTCGTGGAATGAGCCTGTTAATGGGGTTTACACAATTCAAACTGAAGCAGTAGGATTTTCCAGAGAGCAGTAAACTTACACAAATAAAGTATGCAATAAAAACTCATTTTTTAAAAACCGTGTTGTTTGAAATTAGAACGTAAGTAGGCGTTTATTTAGTTGTATATTAATTTTTCGTAATCTTTCTCAGCGGAAGGAAAATATGAATAAATTGCTGTTCTGTATACAACAACTTTTTGGGGTTACTGCTCACTGTCAAGTTCTACTGTGTGGAAACCACTCTACCCAATCCCTCTTGGGTCTAAAGGGTTCCCATCAGTCATATTGCACCAAGAATGGCATCTCATGAAAACTGATAATAATTATGTCAGCTGTCTGTGAGAAGGCGAGTTAATCCATTGCAAGAGCGTTTTACGAGCTAGGCCGTCTAGCGGTGAGCAGAGCTCCAGGGAAAAAACTTTTTATTAAAAAACTGTTCCACGTGTCTAAAACGTGTCCACCTGCGATTAGAATAAAAAAATAAAAAATTACATTCTATTAAGTTTTAGTTTTCGATTTCCGTTTCTAATGTGTATTTTTTGAAAGAGAAAGTGGCTGAAACAGACGTTTTCGCTATCATTTTTAGGTACGAAAACACTTGTGAGGGATATTTAAAGTTGTCGAGGGACGCGTAGCACACTTTCCCGTTTGTCATTACACTAACAAATTATGGGTTCTCAGAATCGCAAGAGTCGAGAGCTGCGCGCCTCTATGCGCCTTGTGCATAAAGGCGATGGAGCATGTGATGAACGTACCTGTCTCGCCCGTAGACATCTCACGATTTTGGGCATCGGACTCGCAAAATACCTCCAGCTAGGCAGAACCTTTAATATTGTGTTGAAATGTGAAAATTCGAAATTTGAGGAATTAATGACGTGTAACGTACTCCGTGCATAGTGCTATCAACCGACGGTGGATTCCTCTACGGCGAATTCCTCTACAGCACGTCAAAGTATAGGCTGTTCACGGTAAAGTGACCGCTTTTGAGGCCCTAGTTACTGTTTGGCACTTGTTGCTTCGCTTCCCTCGCGAGCGATTAGAAGTGAACGAGAGCAGTTATATGATAGCGGCGGTAGCAAGTCAAAGGATTGGTTTGAATGAACAAGCGAGCGATAGGCCTGTGGCCGTATATCTGTTACAGAAAGTGAGCCGATACGATAATTATTTTTGCGCGCGCGCTGCTGAGCCTTGTTGTATTGATTTCTGCGTTTATCTGAAAAATGCTGTGGATTACTGACCTCGTTCTCTCAGTGTGACTCGTGGTGCGTTGAACCTTCCAGATTGTCAGGGCGAAAGATATAAAAGTGTGACAGGCCTCCGAGCCGAGTAGCTGATGAGTTAATAAGGGGCTGAGTTCCGAGCGATAGAAGACGAGCAGCGACAGAAGTGACGCGCGGAAGGGAAATCTGCGACTGCGAGTATCGAGCAGTGAAGAGTGCGGCTGACAGACTGGACTATTGGACTAGATGCGTGGGTGAAAGACATTACGAATGATGGCAACTGACAGACTGAACATGTGATAATGATGAGTATGAGTTAATTGACTGTAACCAAACAGACAATTAAGGACGTTAATTAGTGTTGAAATAGACCTTAAATATTGCGTTCATTGTTAAATAAAAAGAGTGATAGTGGAGACAGATAATTTAACGCTGTAAATAATAGCTATGTAAATAAATTATAAATCAAATTTACTTTTTTTTTTATTAAGGCCTTCATCCCTTACGAATTCAGATACGCACTTCAGGTGTCCCATATAACATTACTTTTTCCTTTCAGCAATTTTCCATCCTTTAAACCACCTTTTTAAATAAATATTGTCATGTAATTAATAAACACGGGGTGATATGAGAGGACTTTCAAAAGTGCTCACTTTATCCTGTATAGCCTATAGTTTAAATGAAACGGCGTGTACACAACAACAATGGCCTATCGCGGGTCCTATGGTCCTGTATATCGGAATGGACTACAAAAATTTATCATATGTATATTTTATTTATAAACGAACCTAAAATATTGACCATCCACCTTTCCCGACATCTTGGTGTCGATCGTGCACTAGGGTTAGCGACTACGTGGAATAAATTAAGCTAGTTGTGAAGCAAGGAAGTACATATCATTCAGAGGAGTAAAAAGTATAGCTTATTTAAATAAGAATGGGTTTTTATGGCGGAAGGAAGAATAATTAGTATATAGAATGCAAGGCCAGCAATTGAAGTTTCCACATGAGATCAGGCTTCCTTAATTTTACCTTATATTTACTCCCTCAAAAGTGTCGTTTTAAAAATTGTCACGAACTAAACTCTTTTATTAAAACAACACATTTATTGACCTTGTCGTTTTAGCTATGTTAGAACGAATAGTCTCTCCTTCCTTTGTTAATCAATGAATGACAAGGAGATGGAACTGGGGTTTTTTGAAGAACCCACAACTTGACTCAAAATTTATGATCGTGATGCTGGAGACATGTTAGTCGGTGCCTGCTACGTCGCGATCTAGACTTTTTCTGCCCATAGACTAAAGAGTGGGTAGACCGATCTCGCTGGCTGCGCACAACCAGTCTCCGTGTCAGAACATTGAACTGCTTTCCTGCCAATACGCCTAGCAAAATCGGCATGGATTGGATTTGAGGTTATAACACCGTATAGTAAACAAGTTCTTTGAGTCGTTTGTATACTTCCTCTAACCAACTCGTAATGCAGTTTGATTATATTAAAATAGGTAAAAGTATTTTATTAACATAAAAGTTCCTGTCTTTAAAAAATTTAGATGTAAACAAACACGTTCATCATTTCTGACCATGCGACTGTGACAGTTGGTTACACGCGCAGAAGACAAATAATTGGTGTACCTCATGTTTAGTGCGTGCTTCTGTCTTGTCTTCGCGGTATGTTGTCTGTTGGGCGTGCGGTAGGCGAGAAACGCCACAATTGGAGAGATGGGGAGAGGCGGCGCTGCAAATTGCGACGTTCCTCCAAGCAGGATGTTGGTTTAGCGGAGAAGCGCGGTGCTGGGCGTCGCTGAGGCTGGATCCAGGCCGCGCCGCGGGGGCGAGCACAATACCGCCCCGTAAACTGGCAGTTTCCGGTGGACGACACCCCTGCCCGTCGGCCCACGCTACGTCGTCCATTCTCTTTGTGAAGATCCGCCGCGCAGAACAACTTCGTTTTAAACTATCTTCATTCTTTAACGGTCTTGGACCCCAAGAAACTAATTATTTTATAATTGTACCAAACATTGTTCAACTCGTACACGTTGTATGTAAAGACATTTTCCTCAAATAAAAAAATATTTTACACTTTATATTTTTTGAATAATTTGATGTCAAGTAAAAAATTCTTATGTTTTGTTGCAGCCATGAAAACAGATACTAAGTTGTGCGGATGAAATTTACAACATAAACTAATGCCGTGGGCTGCTGCTTGACATATATGTAATCATCAAATAACCGTTCATACATTAAAGAAACGTTAAAAAATGCATACATATCTTTATATTTAACATTTTTTTTTTCATATAAATGGTTGGTTATTTGGTGATTTACATGTGTGTCACGCGATAGCCCATAGGATCCGTTTACGTTGTAAATTTTTTCATCTGTACAACTTAGTTAGTATTTGTTATAAAGGCTGCACCGAAACAGAAGAATGTTGTATTTGACATCAAATCATTCAAACAAATATAACATGTACAAAAATTGAATACCAAACAATATTAATTTTTTGGGATCCAACACCCTGCCTGTAAAATGTGTGTTATCACGTATACTCTTATAGTCATTTTACGGTTACTTCCAACTTTTCTAAAGCCCTGTTAAAGTTCTACTTCCAGGATATGATTCCGTCAGAGAATAGTAAGACGGTAAATATCTTACTTTGTAAAAAGGTATAGGAAAAAATTATTTATATCTTAACGTACGAACAATTCGATACACACGCTGAAACATTAGTTGCGACGGTAAGTTGGCGAAAAATGAGACATAGGTGTACTGTTCCCTTGCTAAAGGTAGTTGATATTAAACAAGCAAATATGTATAAGTTTACAAACTTACTATGCCATTTATATAAACAAATCATATGGTAAGCAAATCTTTGAGAAATATGGATGATCTGGATTAATTAAGTGCCCACTTCGAAGATCCATCCCTATTCCAGTGGGCTGAAACGACTTACTAAACGTGAGTCAAGTTTGGTTTTGGGTATTTTCGGACACGCAGAGTTGAAAGTGCTACGACCTTACGCGTGGGTGTGTTGACTGTGTCATGTGACATGAAAGACAATTTCCCCCGTCGCTGTATCGTCATTCCTTGCGAATCTCGCAAGTCCTTTTCTTCCCCCTTTCTTTTTCCGCCTCTCCGTGACCTTCAACAATTCTCAAGGTCGACCGGGTAAATTCGTGCTGTCGCGGGCTCGGGGATTGCTCATGAGGGACAAAGCTTGTCCCACAACCGAGTCTTTTTTTTTTTACTGGGACGAACTGACTTCACCGCGTCGTGACTTTCGCGTTTTCCTTGTGGCAATTGATTTTTTCGTCTTCCGTCAAGACCTTTCAAGCGTTAATTGCCTGACTAACGAGCGAACAAGGTCGACCGTTCATACCGGAAACAACCTTACTTGGACTCCGTCAGCCATATCGGTCTGTTGTCTACTTGAAACGTTATAATACTTTTCTGTTGTAAAATGTGAGTTGTTTATGTTCTGTGAAAATCCGTTTGTACTTTTACAAGAAAAATCCTCGGAAGCCCAGTTGCCAATCATTTGTAGAACCACAAACAGTTGTCTTGTAAAATCTGCGAAACATATTTTTTGTAATATTACAAATGCTGGGCTTGTATTACAACTTAAATTATTGAGCAGTGGACATAAAATTATTATTATCTATTTTTCCTTTTTGAAAGTAAATGTGATGAATTAATGGCAGAGAATAGAAAAAAATAACATCATAATATAATTCACGGAAGAAAAAAATTGGCACCTTAACACATTTTTCTGTAAATGTATATATATNAAAATAACATCATAATATAATTCACGGAAGAAAAAAATTGGCACCTTAACACATTTTTCTGTAAATGTATATATAGTAGGTTAGTTTGAAAATACCTAAATTTATATTGTTTGGAGATTTTTAAACAGTGAATAATTAATGTCNTATATATAGTAGGTTAGTTTGAAAATACCTAAATTTATATTGTTTGGAGATTTTTAAACAGTGAATAATTAATGTCGTGAAGAAACAGGAGACTAGTTGTACGAAACTTGAGGTAAATGAAAAACACGTTTTCGTACGCTCTGTCACCTTTGCGAAACCAGTTATATTATCCAGGCATAATAATACTAACGTCGTTTGATAACTAAGAAGTCAAAATAGTAACATGAAAATTATTAATTAAGACAATTTAATTAGTTAGTTTATAAACAAAAAAATTAATTGTAATTTATTTTCACAGTTACNAAAATTATTAATTAAGACAATTTAATTAGTTAGTTTATAAACAAAAAAATTAATTGTAATTTATTTTCACAGTTAGGTACGTTCCTAATTGTATTGTTTATGTAATGCAAAAATAGGCTGTATATACTGTACGGTGCATTGTGTTCGTATAATACAAGTACGTGTTATCAAAAATTCAAAGATGTACCCGAAGGCTTGTTCGCACGAAATGCAGCGAGCTGTAATTCTCAACTGCCCTCCTGGAAATCGTGCGCGTCGTGTTTGTTTGGACTTGAATTTAATCAGAAATTCCTCTGGCCTGCCCGCAGCTTGCCTTGGAAATGACGGCGATATCTCATCTGAACCGTTACGGGTTGTGCCAGCGCGGTGCATTGTTTCGAGAAACTCGCGGCAGACAACGCGCACTGTCCTGCTTTTCCACGCCGCCGGGGGGAAATCCTCAGAATCCGCAGAGCCATCTCGACACCGCGACTTGCGCCCCCGTGCACGAGTGCAGTCGCCGTAAAACACTCGCCGTGCTCCGTTGCCGAGAGAAGGCTTCATTACACTGGCGAACGGAACAACGTGGACTACAGAATAATTCGTGGAGTGAACACTACAACTAGGTAACTACAATTCAGCTGTTTCGAGGAAAACTCAAATTAATGTTTTGTCATGATTTGTGAAGAATGTGAAGCCTTGATTAAATGTTATTTTACTACCATTTATAAATCTTATTTAATTAGAAGTATGTATGTCTTCTTTCGAACAAAAAATTTTCAACAAAAGTGAAAAACAGTCAATTTGTAGTTACCTAGTTGTAGTACTCACCCCACGAGATGAGGTAGACCGCTTATTCGTCTTCTGCGCATGTACCCAACATTCACCAACCGCAATCATACGCAACTCTCAAAGCATGGTCAACAGTCATGAAGGTGTTTGTTTGTATCTTCATTTTTAAATGACAAGCAATATTATATAAATAAAATACTGTTACCAATTTGAATTTAATCAAACTGCATTACAAGTTGGTCGGATGAAGTATATATACATCTCAAATCATTTGTTTACAAATAAGTTTTCTAACCTAGAATCCAANTACAAGTTGGTCGGATGAAGTATATATACATCTCAAATCATTTGTTTACAAATAAGTTTTCTAACCTAGAATCCAAACTATGCCGTTTTCGCTAGACGTGTTGACAGAAAAGCCGTTCTATGATGGTACACGGAGATTGGTTGTGCGCAGCCAGCGAGATCGGTCTGCCTCATATTTATAGTCAACGGCGTAGGCTTGATTATGCTGGTGAAAGGAACAACAGTACGCGTTCTCTGACACGTCGGTTAGTGTAGTGAACCAACAAAAGTTGATATCCCATGGCTAGACTCAAAATATCCCATATCACTAAATAATTTCCCTCAAAATTAATAACACAAGGAAAAAGAGAAATAAAAATGACTTACATTTTTAGCAGTCGTTTTACGTCTTCAAAACGATGTAAATTAAAAGGGTAACCTAAATATATATTATAACACAAATAATTACTATCAGTTTCTGTGTACATTGTGATGAAACACTGTTCATGTTTTGTATCACAGTTCAAGCTTTTCTTGTCAAGCAGTTCTGAAAAGTTTTCGTACAGGTGAAGAATTTTTGCGTTTCTCAAAAAGAGAACAATACTCCGAAGCATCAGAATCCATTGGCTCACACGTTTTATGTTATTACCCAAGAAAATTGAATTGTGTTAAAAAAAACTTTTCCTAAGAAGCACCTTAATTTTAAAATTTTTTTAGTTATATTCAGTTTACCCTAATTTGAGGCATTTTCATGATAAAATTCCCTTATNCAGTTTACCCTAATTTGAGGCATTTTGATGATAAAATTCCCTTATTTCCTATTACAAATTTTAGGTTCAAAAATCACACGAAGTGGGAAAAATGCCAAAAGTTGGCAACTTTGGTTTAAAAAACAAATATGGCGTCTAATAAACATGTAAAAAAAACTTGATAGAACTACTTGACGTAGTTTGAAGTTAATATACTTAGCTTAACCATCCTGGAAACTACACACAATTCGTGCGTCTTCTAGATATAGGATGTTCACTGTTAAATGATGCACTTTTGAAACCAACATTGGAAAAATGTCGCTGCCGTACCTGTACATATTTAAACGAGCACACTGACTGACATGCGCTAGGTAAAGTTGGTAACGACGACGGGAAACTTGTTTCATCTATTGACGATGAATTCGAAGTGTTAGGTTAACTTTTGTGAGTACTGAAATGAGTTATTTCGCGATCTATTATTTGTAATGCGTGTAAGTGTTAAAAAGCAAATATGTAAAATTTTAATTTTTCCAATAATTTCTTAGTTTTACTTGACCGATGCATGAATAAAGTGTTCATGTCCTTGGGAATATTTCATTTTACATACGGTGGAAGAATACACGACACGCATACAAGTAGATCTTAAGCAGTGCTTTCAAAAGTGCTCAGTTTACCGTGAACAGCCTTTACATGCCTGCGCTAATTAAAACCAATTTTGAAGATATTTCTGCTCCTTGNGGGGGGGGGGGTTCCTCCATGAACAGTTCTCGTCAACGCATGAAGCATTTGTCGTCCAGCGCTCGCAAGGTTAGAATGGGTAACTTAAGTGGAATGACATTCGAGCTACGCTGAGTCTCTTGTACCGAGGGAAGGGAACAATTTTAATGCACATATTACGCGTTGTTGATGACGAGATTAGGCCTGCATGCTTATGACACCACTTTTTTGTGTCTCATCCGTGCTACAGGTGCCATGGTCATTTAGTAGTCGGACAACTCACCTCCCACCAAGGCGAACCGGCTTCGATCCCCGGCGTGGTCAACCGTATTTTCGCATGCGTGAAACGTGGTGGCCGTAGCATTTGGCTGGCGGGTTTTCTCGGGGTATTTCCGCTTCTCCCGAAGCATTCTATGTCTGCTCCGTCTTCATCTCGTTTCTCATTCACTGGTGTTCAAGTCCCGGCTGTCAGGCTGTCTTTCCACAGTCACGTTGTCACAACGTTTTGTCTTTAAGGGTGTTTCCAGTGGGTTTTTAATGGAAGTGTGTCCACTGGTGACTAACGACAAAGGTGTCGTTCAAAATTGTTTTGAAAAGGGCAGTGGAGGGCTACAATATTGCGACGAATTTTTTTGTCTAAACGACTAGAGTGCGCTAATCTATTGTAGCCGTGGCTACGTGAAACAATTTGTCATCGCTCACTTGACGTCATTACAGTTGCAGATCGTGTATCTTGCGAACTTTCGTCATACTAACACTATATGTTAATGGTTTTTTCCTTTAAAGCACTTTTCAATTTTGTAATGAATGGCGAAAGCATAAAAAAAAAANACACTATATGTTAATGGTTTTTTCCTTTAAAGCACTTTTCAATTTTGTAATGAATGGCGAAAGCATAAAAAAAAAACTGATAAATAAGATTGGCAGGCCTGTTCTCTACAGCAACAACAACAACAACAAACTAAAACAATATTCAGACATTAACTTTAATAAAAGGCATTGTATATCGATTTGCGAGGCTGTATTTGAGGATTAGTATAAAACACATACGATGATAATAAAGTTACATTGACATGTACGTCAGCCCTTTTTCTTACAAGCCAAACGGCCAAAATATAAGTCANACACTATATGTTAATGGTTTTTTCCTTTAAAGCACTTTTCAATTTTGTAATGAATGGCGAAAGCATAAAAAAAAACTGATAAATAAGATTGGCAGGCCTGTTCTCTACAGCAACAACAACAAATTAAAACAATATTCAGACATTAACTTTAATTAAAGGCCTTGGATATAGATTTGCGAGGCTGTATTTGAGGATTAGTATAAAACACCTACGATGATAATAAAGTTACATTGACATGTACGTCAGCCCTTTTTCTTACAAGCCAAACGGCCAAAATATAAGTCANTACGATGATAATAAAGTTACATTGACATGTACGTCAGCCCTTTTTCTTACAAGCCAAACGGCCAAAATATAAGTCATTTTTACTTCGTACATGATATTACTGATCATCAGTGGCGTGTGGTGAACTGTTGCGAGGTAAGCTGGTGCTTTCTCACCATTCTCGGTGCACGCAGCAGGAGTCAACAACCACCGTGCAGCCTGGGGAAACTGAATGTATTTCGACGACTCACAAGTGAGCAGCAAGGGAACCATTACACACGTCCTGTGGCGACAGCTCGTGACCTATATTTTAGTGGTTGAAGTGTAATCTAGCAAGCAACAGGGTACAGCACATAGCTAACGCCAGCTTACCTGGCAACAGTTCACCACACGCCACAGCTGATCGTATATTTCATTTTCCTGGTAACTGAATGTTTCCTGTGTATATACAACACATTGACAATACGTCTATTTTGCCACTCAGCTGTTATGCCAAGAAAGTAATGACAAAAAGTTCTGACGACAGTTTGTTGCCCTCCACTGTTGCCAATATAGCGACTTCGTCGCTAGAATTAACTATTTTTTAAGTATATTGTAGCGATATAATATTATAACTTTTCCATTGCTTATATAGGAAGTTAGCGAATTTTTAAACGCCCACTAGTAATAGAAATAAATGTTACGCTATTGATAATATAGGAATCTGGCGAATTTTGCAGGGTCCTTAGTGATTTTCAGTAAATCCGAGTTGTCAACACTGACCAAAACCTTTCCACTCTACTGAAGCATGCTACAGCCACTGACCTTGTTTGGAATACTTTGCAGGAATCAGGAGGTACTTTTTACTTCGCCCATACCTGTCGCGAGAGAAAGTGAATGTGGTCCGGAAATGCCTGACCACTGCTACAGGTGGGCTTGCCCAAGCCAGACCGGTCGAGCATCATGCATGAATCGTAATTTCAGAGCCCTGCCCTGCTTGTGCGAAGTGCGTTGAAACCAAGGGTCAACAATGATATCATACGTGCATCAAATGCCTTAACTGCATCTACATGGAAGGCTTTCGCCTGACGTGCAATATTACAGTCGTGCTGGTGTTTTTTTAATGGCATTTCTAATAAAAGTGTGCTCTACGTAATCCTATCTATAAGACAAATTTCTCTACCGGGATGGTTATACCTTGATACAGTAAAGAGTACACACGTTTCACCGAGTTTTACGGCGCAGTAATACATTTTAGGTAACAATATGACAATTAACATATGTGTTTGTGTTAATTGATTATCTGAGCCGGATCGCAAGCGAGAATTTCAAGCAATATTTCTAGAGCTCAGCGCGCTTCCTTCGTAACGCAGATAACCAAGCAGCATGCTGGTCACAAAGTGCTTACGAGCCCTTTGCAATGAAAGGGTCCTTAGGCAATATTCCGTAGTAACTGCTATTCGGTAACTGCGCAAATTAATTTCTGCCGAAGAGTGCAATCGTTGGTCGTTTATCACCAGTTTGTTCAGTATGTCATTCACATATGTCCAGAGCACAGAAAAAAAAAACACACTACCCGTTTTCGGGAAACAGTTCCCTTAGTAATAAGTTTTGCAGGCTTTTGGGCAATTGTTTCGACACATTGCACGACTGCAATGTGCTGCATGTTGAAGTCAAGAATGCTCCATTCCCTTCATAGTTGGAAACGTGAGCTACGATGAAATTTCAGCCTCCTAAGCTTGTGACAGTTGCAATAGAAGCTGTTTACCCACAAGTTTCAGTGCATTTACTAGGAGACAAAGATGTATTTGTATTGTGGGTTGTTGTATAGCATGAAAAGGATTCGATGGAAAGCCAGTGGTCAAATGATTGTAAGAAGTAAGTATGCTGCATGGCGCATTGAACACTATAATCCATTCACGGTATCTTCGATACTTTTGAAAAGAACCTTTGAAAAATCACCCTAGGAGTTACATGTTCAATTGGTTATAAAATATATATATATGGAAATGGTTTTGTCTTGCTTTTAGCACTGAAGCACTATATAAATTGGTTGTTTTAAGTTTTAGGTATATTTTTTCAATAAATTATAATAATTTGTTAAAAGTCCGTACGAATTAACAACGGATTTTGAAGGGACATGTTGGTTATAGCTGAAAAGAAATAGTTCGTAGGTTAAATATTAATATGTATAAATTTAATGCCGTAATTGTAAAGTTAATATTGCTAAACTATATATTTACATTTTTACGTAGCACTCATGGGTAAAGATTTCACTGTTATTAATTGAAATTAAATAAATTTCAGTGTCTGTCCAGCGGACTCATACACTCCATCTTGTCCGTTTGGGCACGTTTTTTTCATAAGTATAACCACGCCATATTGGATATTGGAGACGCTGAATTGTGGTTATAAAAGTAACGTAACACATTCTTTCAACTTATAAGATAATTCTAGGTTAAGACGTAATTTTAGTATTAGCGTTGTTATTTCTNCATTCTTTCAACTTATAAGATAATTCTAGGTTAAGACGTAATTTTAGTATTAGCGTTGTTATTTCTGCACTTTATAAAATAAACGTGCAAAATATAGAAAGGCATTTGAATATTTCCGTTACGTAATTCCCTTCGCAATCCTTAACAGAAAACATATTTTAAAAGAATGAAAAGGAATCGAATTTTGGTCAATAACTGATAATCGATTATTTTCGAAAGCTTTTTGTGAAGCGTAAGAGATAGCAGCACAGTAGCGTTTGCTTACACGTCTTTCTATTATATCGTCTTTGCGCCGCAGGTAGTGTTGTTTTGATATTGTGGCAGTGAAGAAGTGCGACAGTTTGTTGATGGAAAAGCGATGTACCTACACCGCAGGTTTAAAAATGAAAGTGATTTTGTTCGCTGAAGAGTTTGGAAATCGAGCCGCGGGCCGTGAATTCGTAGTAAATGAAACGTTAGTGCGGGGCTGGAGGAATTTTTCTCACTTAGAAGTCGCACCCCAAGTTTTCAATAAAATGTTTTAAATAAAATGTGCGTTTTATATGTGATAAAATACGGTACCATTTATCACAGTGAAATCTTTAACCTGAGTGCTACTTCCAAAAGTTTATTATGTAAAATTTAACTTTTTCCTTACACCAAATATGTAATTAAATCTTAATAAAATAAGTAAACTTTAATGAAATTATATAATTGAAAGTTCCGATATATACTTCAATCTACCTTTTTTGTATGTATTACAATCTTTTGCTAAATTTATTAGCATTTGTTTAGACATTTGGAGAATTTTATTAAAGTATATGACAGTTAAGATTACATGGCATTGTTTCTCTTCAAAAATAAATGTTGGTAGTTCCCACATGGACACTGTTAATAAAATATTTGACAGTTCCCACATGGCACTGTTTGTTTACAAAATATTTGAGAGTACCCACATGGCACTGTTTTTGTTTGCAAAACGTTTGACAGGTTTCACATGGCCTTGTTTTGTTTACATACTGCGGAATGATACATAATCGGGTCCCTGAAAGTAGATCTTTAGCAGGGCTTCAGAAAATCTTGCAGTTACCGTGAATAAATTATAGCTCTGTAACTGTCAGTACATTTTGGTTCTCATAAAGGATGACAAATGAGAGCTTTATTTTTTAGAAGAAAAATAGTTTGAAACGTTAATCTTTGCAGACATTTTAAGATATTCAGTATAGTTCATTTCATATAAGAAGGCCACTTTCTGACAGTCAGTGAGTGGCAACTATATATATTGAAAACAAATAACCTGCCATTTACAAAATCCTGTATCAGCTGATGCACGAACGAACAAAAGTTAATATTATGTTGGCTATTCTGAGAGCAGTGCCGAAGCACATCACACAAGCAGAAGATACGCGTATAAGAAAGAGTTCGTACATTAATTAATACATTTTATTTTACGTGGTCATAAAACAGCAGTTTTTAGTTTTAGAAACGAAACTTCGTGATAAAATAGTAATGTATAGGTGTTCAAAATGAGATGCACAATAAAACGATACGTATCCAAATGTGACGAAAAAATCCAAAGTTTCCAGACTCTCAAACCAGGTGCTGCCATCTTGTGAGTTAAAAGCGCACCATCTTTTGCAATATGCCCTTCCATGCCATCTGTTATCCATATCCCGAACTACACCCAGAAACATATTATAGTTTTGTTGTTTAAAATAACGTATTCACGCGCATATACAAATAATTTTATTTTCCCGCGAGCTCTGTATAATTTTTAAAGTAACATATATTTCGTGTACCGCGTTTACGAACGACCCTACACACGTCCACCAAGCTCCGTTTACGAATGCAGCGCCACCCAAGCAGTTCACCAATTGCCACACGGAGCAGCACTTCCTGGACGCGCTGACTCGCCACATCAAAGCCTATTCTTGACACGCCTGTTGATGGCGAATAGATACATAAACGAAAAGACACGGCGATTGTCAACTGTCAAAAATGTGGCCTTCTTATATTGTACGCAGTATATCTACTTGTGTGCAATGACTGCGAGGCAGGTAGAGATGCGTCAGCTGGAGCAGTTAGTACAAGACCGGGTCAAGGATCTTCTTAGCTCTAAAGACATAGTAAGTGTGATTGTGGAAGCCGTTACCGCTGCAGTCTCAAAAGCAGTCATTCATGAACTTAAGGAAACTATTTAATTTAACCCGGAGGAGACGAACAAACTCAGGGGAGACTTACGGAAGATAGAATAATCACTGCGGGAGGCGAAGCGCGAGCATTTCCTTGCACAAGACGAGCTTGAACAATATCAGCGGCGATCCAACCTACGTGTGTTCGGCATCCCGGAGAGTGAGGAAGAAGATACCGACGCACTTGTACTCGATGTGGTTCACAACTAGCTGCAGCTACCGCATGTCAACAATAGTGACATCGATAGAAGTCACCGTGTTGGTGCTAAGAAAGAAGGTGAGCCTTGTCCAATAATTGGGAAATTCACTTATCGACGGCGTAATGAAGTGTTCCGTGCGAAACGCTTCTTAGCGAAAAGTGGTGTGGCCATTCGTGAGGACCTTACGATGGAACGCCTTGCACTGCTGAATGCCGCCATTGCGAAGTATGGCCTACACAACGTGTGGACTGCAGATGGTAGGATTATTATTTAAAGTGGTGCACGCCATTTCCAAATTTCTAGGTCAGAAGAACTTAAGACGTCGAAGTGAAGTAGACTGATTGCTCGTTATCAGCATCGACATATCCTCAACATTTTACGTTTACGTTCTATTAATCTTTAAGCTACTAACAAGCAACTGAACTGATTAATTTCTGTTTTTTAGGCTTTGCTTTGATACTTTGCTAATTTCCAATTTCCTTGTGCAACTTAATTTCTTGTGCATCTTTATTAAGGTACTAATATAAGTTTATTTTAGTCTTTAATCTACTAATAAGTAATTATTTTTAATCCCTAATGTCTTATTGTGTTGCTTCATACTATGTGTGTGTGTGTGTGTGTATTATGTGCGTTTGTGCAAATATGGCTTCTAAGTGTATGGTTTGTGGAATCGTTGGCAACAAACTATGTGCGTTAGTCAGTTTTTCAACTTTCTGTAATGGGCAGCCCTCCTAAAGGTGATTTAGTGTTGTCGAGTCCTGCCACCCGCGGTTTCCAACGGTGTCCCCTTCACTGCTGACCCCCAGACGTACATCAGCACGCTCTTTCTCCTTATCCTGACTTTACAGGTTGCTCACGTCAATTCCTAGTCTTTGCTGCGGCACATTGATGAAGTGAGGAGAATTTTTACGCCACTGTCTATGCGTGCAATTTTAATAAGTGCATCATGGTTAAAACCTAGTCTTTAATCGACGCTCGTTAGGCTAGCTGGTTATCAAATTGTGCGCAATGACCGTATTAATAAAGGTGGTGGTGGTGTGGTCATTTATGTTAAGGATAATATTAAACATAATATTCTCTCATCGTCACCCTCCGAGTACGCAGGAAGGCCAGAATGTATCATCATTGATTTAACAATTCCACCGAATGAAGTTTTATTAGCAGTAGTTTATCGGCCAACGAAGGCGGCAGATCTGTCCGACTGTGAAGAAACGTTGTCAAATTTGATTGCTGGTTACGAGCACTGCATTATTATGGGAGACTTCAATATAAATATTCTGTCTAACACAAATAAAGCAAATAAGCTACTATCTACCTTGTCGTGTATGAATATTACAGTCGGCCCACTTGGCGCTACTCACCACACAGCCTGGATTGACCTAGTGTTTACGTCTAATCCCAAACTTATTCTGACGCATGGACAGACTACTGTTACAGGTATTTCATTTCATCATCTTATATTCCTATCCTATAAACTTCGTGCTGCTAAATTTAAACCTAAAACAATTACTTATAGAGATTTTAAAAAATATCGATATGGACAAGTTGAACAGCGATGCAGTACTGATACCATGGCATGAAATAAAAGTGATTGACACATTGGACGAGAAAATCTCCAGTTTTAGTCAGATGATCACAGATTTTTACAACAGGACGGTGTCAATTAAATACAAAACCACCTGCTCCGTGGCTGACAGATGATATTGTTCAGCGAGAAAGCGTGACAATGCTTACTCCAGATGTAAACGGGACATAAGAACTGATGACCCCGCAGCTGACAGTTTCGAACAGTACATGATACTGCGCAATAAATGCACACATTAGGTAAGGCGTGCTAAAATGCTCTACTGAATCGATTCATTTGGTTCATGCCGAACCTCTGGTGATCTGTGGAAAAGGCTGCCTATCTTAGGGATCGGTAAATGTAAAACTAATATTAGCTCACATTTGAACATTTATCCAAAAGATTTAAACCCTTTACTTTGTACAGTCTTCATGTTATAAACAGGTCGCAGGTGATATAACGGAAACTACTCATATAAAGCATCATGAAGCAATGAATGACTCTCGATGCAATTTGTTCTATTTTTGACGTGCTTCTCTAAAGTAAACTTACGCAGCAATAATGCACATAAAGTCTAAATCAGAAGGATCGGATGGTGTTAGTATTAGTTTTATTAAAACGATAATACACATTTTACTGCCTGTCATTACTGATATTTTTAACGAATCGCTGTCAGCTAGTTTCTCCCCCACTTCTTGGAAATATGCCATTGTGAAACCACTTGCTAAGCGCACCAGTGCCACTGTGTTAGACGATTTCCGGCCCATTAGTATTTTACCAGCTTTGTCAAAAGCATTAGAATTTCTAGTACACCAACAAGTGTATAAATATGTGAACGACAACAAATTATAAGACAGTTACCAATCCAGCTTCCGTATAGGACATAGTACCTGCACTGCTTTTATAGATATCGCAGATTCTATCAGAATGGCCATAGATAGCAGTCAGGTGACTTTACTGGTTTTATTAGATTTCAGTAAAGCTTTTAATATAGTAAATTATGACATAATCGTGCAAAAACGTAAACTATATTTTTATTTCTCTGATAATGTAGTACAGTGGATGATTTCGTATCTTCAGGGTCGTCATCAATGTGTAGTCATTGATGATAAAAAGTTCACCTGGCAACTTATGAACTTTCCTCAGGGTGGAGTACTTGGGCCGCATATTTTTTTTTTGATTCATTAAAGACATTTAATCAGAGCTAAGAAAATATCGTCATCATTTATACGCAGATGATCTCCAATTGTATTCATCTGCTTCTCCGATACTAATCAGCTCTTTAATTAAGGACATAACTAATGACATTGAATTGGTACACTTTTGGTGCAGCAGAAATAATTTAAAATTCAATCCTGCAATGACACGGTGTTTATTAATAGGTTCTCGTGGAAATTTAAATGAATTTTACAGATTGACTTTCCCTGACATTGTGCTAGCCGGTGGTATTATTACTGTGTTGAAAAAGGTTAAAACGCTAGGCGTTGTTTTCAACGAGACACTCTCGTGGTCGGGTCACATAAACACTGTTTGTCGGAAGTCATACACTGTACTATATACTCTTTATAGGCTTAAGAATTTTCCACCACTTAAAGCCAAGTTAACATTGGTACAGTCGCTGATATTCCCTATTTTTGATTATTGTTAATGGAGACATCACGCGAAACTTGGCAGCTTAACTTCAATGTATGCAAAATTCTTGTGTTAGATGTTTGTTCAACCTAGAATCACGTGATCACTTGTCTCCTTACTTTGATAAACTTAATTGGTTACGTCTGGACGAACGACGTCAGCTCCACAGTCTCACACTAGCATACAAAATACAATCCTCGTATATTACAACGCCAGAATACTTACATACTCGGCTGAAACCTTGGGGGATGATCACACTATTAACACGCTTGCTAGAAATACATCCCGCTTAAATATTCCAGCTCACAAAACCCAGGTATATTCAAATTATTTCACCGTCTGTAGTACGAGCGTGGAATAAGCTACCCGTAGAGGTTAGGAACTTGACAACACTAACTACTTTTAAAAGCAGTACTGCCAAGTGTACATTAAGAATATGCGCCGATGATTCCACTCACACGCGCATGCACACGCATCATTATTCCGTAGTATTTTAATTGGTTTAGCTTATTTCCCCTTCCTAACTATTTGTACTACCTAGCAACATGGTTATTATAGATCTGTTTATTAATTTTATTGCGTTGAGATTGAACTTTTTGTTTTCCTCTTAGCTACTTTGTAGGTTCTGCCTGCACATTTATATTTATGGTTGGTAATACGGATTAAGATACACATTATTTTGCTATTGTTTTTCTTTTCTTTAAACATTCCCTTGTCTCTATTCCTGCTCAAGATGTGTACATAATTGTAAATCACAGACCATTTTTAGAGTTTAATCTTTTCGAGCTACCATATTTCCGTTTCGCCTCTTGTTAATTTAAGTATTTTAGTATATTTTTTGTTTGCTCATTATGTTTACGCATGTGTACATTATGTTATACCTGGTTAAGTGTAAGAGAAGGCATTAAAGCCTTAACTATGCCAGTATCAATAAAGTCGAAATAAATAAAAATAAATAAATAAACTGCAGCTGTCGTAGTGCATTGCATATGCGGAAGTTCACAAACTTATATTAAAAATATACGTATTCTGTGCGCGATATTCCGTTTAAAATTTGTGGAGCTGTGAACTGGTAAGCTGGTTCACTGTTCATTGACGAAGCACTGCTTACTCAGTACTGTCTACTTTTTTCGGTTTTTATCGTGTAACTATAATAATTAATATTTTTCATCTGTCAAATATGTAGCATTCATGCACAAAGTGAAAATTTTATTTTAAAAAACGTAAGTGTTAATTACGACATTTGGTACTCTAATGTGTAAAACATTAAAACGTAATAACGTCAGTGGTTAGTAGCATTTAGGCCTAGTAAGACACTCCCGTCATCATCGACGTCTGATCGAGAGTTCACTAGATTGTAGAAAATACTACTTACGGTTTATTTTTTATTTTTGGAAAACCTGCGATATTAAACTTATTTTTGCTTTCTTAGGGCTTTGTTATAGTACAGTAATATGAATAGAGCCATAATATTTAGCCTTACGGATATGTACACATTTTCATGAAAATTTTTTTTTAAATTTTGGTTTTGCTTAAATTTTTTTTCTATTTCTCCGCGCCTATCCTTTTCTGCTTTCGGAGACCATCGGTTAAGATAACGCGTATTGCTTACTTTGAAAATATGAGCAGTTACGGTAAATGAATTTTAGTAATGTTCGTGTACAAAAGTGCCCAGGGAATGGTGATCCAGTACAGTGTTGTTAATGGATTCATTAAATAATTGTAGATAATGTTGAGCCACTTCGTAAATTCCTACCAGTTGCTTGTCACGCGCGTGACGGTGGATTTCTGTAGGCAGATGTGAAATGAGACGAAGTGACTAAAGGCGAAGGAATGTGAGCAGAGCAGGATGCTTGGTGTATCACTCGGCCAGCCGCATCCTACGAGGTTCGCTCATGCCTCGTTCAATTTCTTCCAGTGGGAGTAAACTTAGCGAAAAGAGGGCAGTCGTCAATTTTTACTCCTCCGGCTGACCAAACACTGTCCATTGTAGCTGCGTGTTAGGAGTGTCAAACCCCAAAAATAAATAAATTTTTTTATTTGTACCAAAAATTGTTTAACTCGTACGCATTGTATGTTATGACATTTTCCTAGATTTAAAAAAATGTGACACTTTTTTTTTTTTTTTAATTATTTGATGTCAAATACAAAATTCTATTTTGTTGCAGCCGTAATAACAAATACTAACTAAGTTGCACTGTCCATTTTTAAAAATGTATGAACTTTTATTTGTTGATTATATGTATGCCCACGGCATTAGTTTATGTTTAAATTTTTTTCATCTGTTCAACTTAGTTACTATTTGTTATTATGGCTGCAACAAAACAGAAAAATTTTGTTCAAAAGATATAAGTGTAAAAAAAAATTTATTCGAGAAAAATGTCATCACATACAATGCGTACGAGTCGAACAATGTTTGGTACAGTTATAAAATAATTAATTCTTTGGGGTCAGACATTCTTTTAAGGGGTTTCCCTTGTGGTCACGTGGATCTGTAAGCAGTTGTGTGTATTCTAATTTTTATGGACAAAAATGAAAGTCGACATTTTGTTGCCAATCTATAAATTTGGTTATTGAAACATATATGTCGTCGTTGAAACGGGTCAAAGTCAGCGAAAATCGCTGTAAGCAGCCCTTTGTTTATGATATTAATTTTCTGTAAAACAGTGTTTTGAACTATAGCGACCAGTTATATGTTTCCTGAACAGATTGCTGCATTAAAACCCTTTGGTCACCGCTAGAAATTCTGAGGAAACCTATCACACGCGAAGCTTGTTGAGGTTTTCCATCGCCGTCGCAATGTTTCCTTACGGCATAACGTAACCTGATGCGTAAAAAATGAACTAGGAAGGCACGTGGTGCTTTTATTGCGTTGCATCTTGTTTGATTTTTTTTTTTTTTTTTTAACGAAACTATCGGACGTGTCCTCACTACGTTTATATCCGGTATCATACCCAACCTTCATTCAAGATACCGCACTAGCTGTAAATATTTTTTGGAACCTTCCAACATTGTTAAAAACTACTTGTTCTGCTTCGCATCCCGCGCTAGTGGGTGGAAGAGGAGGACAGAGTAGCGACATGATAGCGGGGTGGCGAATCACTGAGGATGTTTGAATGACAGTAGAGTGATAATCCTACCAGCATTTAGAGTTGTGGAGGCATTCTGCCGCGATAACCCTTTGTCGGCTCGCAGCTCCTGACCTTTGGCGGATAGAATTTCTGCGTTTATCTGAATAATGCTCTGGATTACTGACCTCGTTCTCTCAGCGTGATTCGGGGTGCGTTGAACCTTCCAGATAGTCAGGGCGAACGATATAAAAGTGTGACAGGCCTCTGAGCCGAGTAGTTGATGAGTTAATAAGTGACTGAGTTCCGAGCGATAGAAAAACTAGCGGCTAGAGAAGTAACCAGCGAAGGGAATTCCGCGATTGCGAGTATCAAGCAGTGAAGGGTGCGGCTGGCAGGCTGGACTATTGGACTAGATGCGTGACTGAAAGGCATTGCAAATGATGGCAACTGATAGATTGAACATGTGTTAATGAGTAGTATGAGTTAATTGACTTTAACCAAACAGATACATTAAGAAGGACGTTAATTACAGTTGAAATATATATTAAATATTGCACTCACTGTTAAATAAAAAGAGTAATAGCGGAGACAGATAATTTAATACTGTTAATAATAGCTATGTGAATAAATTAGAAATCAAATTTAGTCTTTTATTTTTACTAATACCTACATCCCACACGAACTCAGATACGCCCCTCAGGCAATACTTTAATACGATCGAAACTACAGTAGGAACTTGTCTAGAACCTTGCTACAGACTTTAGATTAATATAAATATTTGCCACCGCTTATGTATCGTAGGTACACTTAACACGACGAGCACTCTACATGTCAGTTGAAAGCCTGGCGCGTAGCGGCGAAAGTACTCTTGATGCGCATGGTAGTGTAACCCTTATCGTTCCCGCGATTCTGCGCCTCAAACGTGCTCCAGGTTAGTGCCTTCGCTTGTTCGCTGTTAACTAAGCGCTCTTTTTGAGATCAACCTTGAAAAATTTTGTAGTTATACATACGACAATTTGAACGATGATTTGCAAATGTTTATAAATGCAGGCAGCCTTTCTAGGAGAATAATTAATAGAGCCACCTCTTGTTTGCGAAAAGATTTGAGCGCTGGATAGACATCAGCATCGTACGTGTACACAAGCAGGTATCCTTTGGACGTTGGCCGGGTGTTTCTGTGAGGATACAGTCTTTATTTGACTGGGCCTATCAGAATTAAGTTACTCCGGCATTCAACTTCCGTGATTGGTTGGCAGATACATCAGACGAGTTCAAATCAGTCAAGCATGAAATTGTTTCTGAACTAACGTGTTTTCCAGTACAGTTAGTCGAGGAATCTTTTCGCGAAAAAACAGGTGGTCCTAGTAGTTAAGTGATTTCAGCCGTTATAAAAATCCTGAGGAGGCGTAGGTTATAAATTAAATCCGAATATGTTTTCAATTTCATGTTTTTGTCGACTTGTTTAGAAAATCCAAGACAGGGCAATCCCGGACATTACTTTTTTCTTTGCCAAATTTGCGAACAAATGTTTTGTTAGAGTAATGCATTCCTTTCGAGATATTTCTGAAGCCGTGAATATATATATATATTTTTTTTTTTTTTTTTTTTTTNTGGGTTTACATGGTAAAATATCTACACTCAAAGTTGTCGAGAACTTCTGTCTATGATTGCAGATTCAATTTTTTTTTTTTTAACACTGGCTTCTAAAGATTGGTACATTGAAATTAACACTTTTAGTGTTAGTTTGTGCCCAGCGAACGTAGTTGTATAAAACTGATATACATATTAATACATAAATTCTGAATTATGTAAGATATATTTATTTGTGTAATCTTAGTGTCAGTTGATAAACTTAGGTAATTGCAGCTCGTGATGATGTGCTAGTTTTTTCTTAGACATCAAAATATCTTCTAGTCTTCCCGTAAATGCTGTTGTAGGTTTGCCTGTGAACACCGTACGTAACTATGTATTGGACATTATTATGATTTTACATTCTTCAAGGGAGATTAGAAATGGCAAAATAATGCAGGGCCCTATAAAATGTTCTGGCGATTTTATTTTATTCAAGAGTAAACACGATTCGTGGATAAATGCATCACAAAGTCATAACGGCGAACGCGAATTCCTTCTGCGAAAGAAGCGAGACCTTGGTGTCACAGTCGGTTCGTGGTACGTCTTTTCAACAGACGTTGACGTCATGAAGCGTAATGTTGTGTGGTGGGTGATGAATTTAACGACATTCGCTCTACCGGGAACACTCAAGTACGTTTTCTTTGAAGCCATCCTCTTCATTGCCGTGTATTTTTCTTTAGGGTAACTGCTTGAAAACTGCGAACGTCACATGCTATCAGGCATACTGAACTGGAAGTAGATTTTCATTAAAATAATATGTGTTCCATTTAGCCGGGCAATTACGTAGTTGCTCTTAAAAATATTTTACTCGTTAAAAAGAAGTTAAAATCCATCAAAATTTATTTCTTTCATTATAAAATATATGGCGAAGTCTGTTTGTTGGGTTCACAACATTTTCTCAGGAACGAACTAGGTGTATTTGATAAAATCATCTGCACATATTTTTTTCGGCCAGATACAAACAAGTGTAGTCTATTCACAGTTTCTTCAAACTTGAATCAAGTCTTTGAAAAATTACCCCATGTATAACCTGTTCGGTTGTTTTTTAAATATATAATTTATTATAGGCGTTTTATACTTCTGTTTACATAAGTGTTTTATTTTCGGTTAAATTTAACTTTTATCTTATATTTTATCCATAAATTGCAATATTCCATTTATAATTAATGTGTATTTAAACCGAGATCAAATAGGTATGGTGGTAATTCCTAGTAAGAAATAGTTCTCATGCAAAATATTATTAAACTTAGTGCGCACAATAGTGTTGCATTGTCTCTTAGTGTAATTTTTAACTTTGTGTGCATGAGTCGCATATGTAGTCTGAAAGTAGAACTTCAGCGGTGCTTCAAAAAATCGAAAGTAACCCAGAATGGACTATATAGTCTATTCGCGGGTTTTTAACACATTTTGAATCAAACCTGAAGAAAAAAAGCTCTAAATCAGGTGTTTGGTTGTTTCCTAAATATGTCGCATATCGCCAGAGCTTTATACTTGTATTAATATTATAGTACCTTATTTTTGGTTATATTTAATTTTAGTTATATTTTATTTATAAATTGTAAATTTTTTATTTATAACTTATTTGAATGAAGACAGGAACAGTGCCTAGTTAATGTACGTATTTATAGTAGGCATACCCATCAAAAGAGGTTGACTCGTCGAAAGACGAATCTTAGTGATTTAGTGAGTTGTTAATAATTTTTTGGTAATTTTTGCTCACCTTTCTATTTATTTACCACAGTTGTTTTCGACATCACAGTATGCAATTTTAATTCCAGTTCTCACTGCTGAAAGTGATAATAATAGCCTATAATTTGTAATGATACAAATAGATACGTATTGCAATTTTACAAGAAACCCTTTTTTAGTCGTGCAAGATATTTTTTTGGCCACAGGACTTCCAAGGATTTTTCTTTTTAAGTGCAAAATAATTTCACATTGTAGTCTTCTGCTCCCAAGTTTTACGAACGCTGGTGCAAACCCGTGCTATATCTATATACCTCGCCGTTAGGGTCCAAGTAATCAAATGTGCTCGATGGTACTTTTTTCGCAATACTGTCACTATCTCGCAGTGTATGCAGAAAAATAAAGAGTTCGGGTAGGCTCAGGGATTTCAATTGCAAAACTTGTTGGGAAAATATAATTAGACTAGCTAAAATCGAGTAATTTCGTATCTTGATCTTTAACTACTTCTCAATTCTTATTTTGAGAAGAAAATTTCTAGTGATGATAAAGTTTATGATTCTTTACTTTGAAAGTCCTAATTAGGCTAAAATCAGTTGGCCAAGAAAAACGGTCCGCGAAATGGCTCTCGTGTAGAAACTGTAGAATGGATATCATAAGAATACTGCAGTGAGTACGAGCAAAAACCAAATGAATGAAACCGAATATATATCACAAGAACAGGTATTAAAATAATTAAGAAATTTTGAAAGTCAAAACATAGTTCGGTGGAAAGAGAAACAGCCCTGATGAGACTTGCCCTCCTACATGGTGCCCAAAAATAAATTAAATATCAAGCGCGGCAGAAATGCATTTTGAAAACAAACTCTGGCCAATTTGATTCTCCTCCGTGCATAAATACGCACTACTGCTTACACGGTTGAGCCAGTGCTTTTAGAAAGACCGGCCTAGTTTCTCCTTTCTGCTCGCGTCTCTTTCTGCCGCATACGAAAACTAACCGTGGCATGGACTTAATGAATGGGGTACATACGTCGATGGGATGACACTTGAAAGTGTAGCAAAACAAGGCGAAATTTACGCGAAATTTTGATAAAAGTTCTCATAAAAACCATTTTCAGTGGCACCATTGAAAAAAAAAAAATCTCGGTAACTCACCATTTACATCAGTTGACATTCTAATCACATTTTACACTATGATAGAGATGGAGATAGCTAACAGACATTACTATTTTAATGTAGATGTTAAAAGTTGTAGGTTTGTGTATCTAGTAAATTTCTTCTATGTAGAAGTTAGTACAGTAAAAGAGAACAGGGAACACAGGTGCAGTTATTTTCAAAATGGTGGCCATGCAAATATTTGAGGTTTATTTGGTATAACTACCGTACTGTTTGACTAATTTCAACCAAATTTTGTACGCTGACAGTGTCTGTTACATGTATCATATAAGCCAAACTACTACTTTTATCCGCCATTTTGTAATATAGCACTACATGAATTAATATAGTTGTGGTGCAATATCTCGGGAAATAATTGGCAAATTTCCTACACAATTTGGCAAACAAGTAGTACTGCGGCAGTTGATACGTACAAATATATTTTAAGTATGCCATACACTTATTTCCAAAATAGCCGCTGTCTAGCTATATAAGCATAGTGTGCTATATCTTCAAAACCATTAAATCAATTCCAACTTAGCTTGGTATGCTGGGAGTATATGTAACAAACATAAAATGTAATTACATGGAGCCTATTTCGTCTGCCATTGTGTAAGATAGCGCCACATGAAGAAATAAATCTTTTACATTAACGCGAAAACTACTAATGCATTTCGCCAAATTTGGCACGTATGTAATACTATGATAGATCAGGTAATTATAGCTTAGTAAACCTTATTGGGAATTTTTTTTCAAAATGGTTGCAATACAAATTATCTGTAAAAATATTAACGTCGAGTTGTGTTGGAATTTAATTCGTTGTAATAAAATCAGTACTGTATTTTTAAACTTTCTGTTTAAAAAAACAGTCCTAAGAAAAAATGGATGGAAAACTTTTTCACGTAGGCCTATCTTATTCCAGCGGGGAGAATTAACTAATTGTTTCGGTTGTGCGAACCGTGGCAGAACCTAATCTCAATTTTGTTATCATCGAAGAAGGATATATTAACTTAAAATAGTTGCCAGTATACCCTTATTTATATAGGCCATGTCCTGAGTTACCTCACTTTCTTAAAGCCTCTTTTCACAGTAAATTCCCGTATGGTTTGTCGTTGGTGTAAATAACAATGGTGAGGGTATTAGGGCGCACTTTGGGCCGCCGCTTTGACGAGCTACCATGCACGACCGATCAATTCGTATTTCATGATTTCGCCCCCTCTCGATCATTATGTCGGTTACGTATTGCCGCTGAACACTGCGGGCATTTTGAACGTGTTTGCTCAACAGCCGTCAGGAAACGTGCTCGCTGTGCAAATACCACCACTTTGTTCCTGTCGCAGGTGGTTCCACACAGCTGCACTACTCAGCACGCATTCGAAGCAATTCTCAAATAGAGTTGTAGTATGTACGTACACATAAATGTAAATAATACCCATATTGTTTGTGCAGGTTATTTTACGTTTGCTAATGCTAAAATCGGCCGTAAGTGCGGTCTTTACGTATTGGTTTTCAATAGGCAATAAAGTATTTTCCTACTCTATGCAGGAACAGTTTCTTTCATAATTTAATTCCAATTAAAATAATTGATAACACATGTGTTTCAGAATAGAACATATCTTGTGTTAGAAAAACTAGAGAGTAGCTTCAATAAAATTGATTTTTCACAAATTAGTTTAGGAAGGTAACTTACGAGAAGTACAGTAAGTGAGAGAAATTTAGCACAAAGAATTATAAGCAACTAGGCCTATAGTTTTAATAAGTATTTCATATGGCAATATCCCTAGTTTTCATAAGCCAGCTAGACGGTCTTGTTGACACTATATGATCTAGTTTTCTCATGACGGTAGTGGACATGTCATCCATTCTTTGTTAGCCGTTACCATTGGCAAAAGGCAGACCTTTAACTTAATAAATATAAATAACTAATTTAATCAAACCCAACCGAATACAAACAGTTCATATTGCACTTTATCTGATAGGGATCACTGGTTACTTCCGAACTATACACGTGACCTCGTCCTAAGCTCGTAAGACAGACAATTTGCGTACTACTACAGAATCGTGCCCTGTTTCGAATCATTACGTTTCTATTTTTCTCTTTTATACCATATCAGATTTTTGCATTACGATGTTAATTTTCGGCAAATATCACTATAAGTAGGCTGTTCATTGTTATTCCAGCACTTTTAAAATCAACCTTTGAAAAATGTCACTGCCCCGTGCCTGCATATATTTTAACGGGCACACTGACTGGTAAGCGCCCAGTAGAGTTGGTAATGACGAAGGGAAAGAAGTCCCATTTGCATTAAAAAAAATTAGGTCGACATTTGTGAATACGGAAATTATTTATTTTGCTTTCTATTTTTTTTTTCCTTGCTTGTAATTATAAGAATAAGTAAAATTTTAAAATATTTACTTCTCCTATAGTTGCACAGTTTCACTTTACCAACACATGAATAAAGTGATAAGGCCCACCGCAATGCGCATGTAAGTTTATCTTAAGCAGGGCTCTCGAAAGTGCTCAGTTTACCGTGAACAGCCTTGATCAAGATTTACCTTAATGGATGAAGTATTATCATATTCTGTTCAAGTTTGTTAAGATGAATGTTATTGTTCTAAATCGTTTCCCTTCGTGTTTCTTTTCATGTTGAAGTTTGGCTGTTCTTATAGAAAACTAACTTTATTGCGTGATATAGGTGACTAATGACACGTAGGTGACTGCACCAAGCTAAGAAAATAAGTGGTTATAAATCCACCATAACAAGGGATCCACGTAACATGCAGCCATTTTGTTCGTAGTACTTTTATATAATCTATAGAGAAAAGACTGTCGCGATTTTTTTCATGTTAACCGGGATGCTTACCCACGTTCTTCAAATGTAGAGACGCCATAACAAAGAGTGGTGAGAGTTCTGTGCGTGTTATTCTTTTTCAGTTTGTGAAAAATGACGAAGTAACTTCAACGGAGGACACGGCAATATGAAATGATGGAAATAAAACTTGTGTGGTAGCATGCCAAAGTATAACAAAGTATTCCCGGCTCATTTCATTAGATCCATACATTGACAAAATGTTGAAATAAATTGAATGGACGACTTGCAGTATACGAGGACACAGAAGCCACTAATTTCAAATAACTGTTTTCCCCAAAATTGTTTTATTGTCGACAAATGTAATCGACTAGGTAATCTACTCACAGATATGAAACTGGGGTGGATGATATTCTTATGATTGAATTGAGGAGATACCAATTTTACGCATAATAGCATAGTGCAGCATAATAAATCGAATTTTATTTTTACTATGTATAATTAAAGCATTATTTTACACAACTAGTTTTTTTTTGTTATAACATTTGTTTTTTTTATGTACCGTTTGCACTTTATTTATTTTTGTGACCCATATACACGTGGTTTATTTTTTAAGTGCCGTTTCTCTCTCTACTATACTAACTGGCGTTCCGGTCATCGGACATTTTGCTAACGTAGTGGTTATTTGTTTAGTATCAGCTTTACCGAATTGCAGTTCTTTCGCCGTATATCAGCAGCAGTAATATGCTTTTTAACACCAAGGGCTTCTTAACACAGACGTCAGTTGAAAATATAATGACTAGAAGACATGAGAATAAAATGTGTTTTCGTTTCATTTCGATTAAAATGTAATACCGTGAAGAAAATCGAAGTAATGAAATCGGTGACTTACGAAGTTAACAATTTTAACTGTGCTGGATTACGGTTATTGGTGTACAATGGTGAACTAATACTAAACGTTTGTAATTCAACAAACTAAGCCGTGTCGTGTTAGTATAACCATCTCTCAACGATAACATGCCGTTACGGTTATTTGTAAAACATGCTGAAACAAAGATTTTCATGATTTTTACTCGTCTCTAATTATGACACACTTACGAGATTACATAAATCAGTTTGCAGAGAGAAATGTACAACATTGAAAAGAGTCATTAGCACAGAATTTAAATGTATTTACAAAAATTACATTTTACATAATTGGGGAAACTGTTCCGTTACAAATTAGATGAAAAATTTCAACCTTCCAGGTGACGTGTCCTTTTAAGTAATATCTCTAGCTGCTCAAATATAAAAAAAAACTGTAACTCTTGTTCATTATAGTCTATAATTTTTTTTAACAAAAACTTAGTTTTGTGTTGCAGACTAGAGAATAGAACTGGGTATGAGCAAAGGTGAAAGCTACAGGTATAAAAGAGAGAATACTAGTATTTTTTTACACATCAGTGTTTTGTCACTGGTACTGGAGTGTGAAAGTTGAAAATCGATGTTTTTTTTTCTTCCGAAAGCAAACGTGACGCTCAGTGCGCACGCTGTGATTATCATTCCATTTGAGGCGGAGTATTACGTAGCAGATTGGTTTTTACGCAGATTACAAAACGCATCTTAAAAGCTGATAATGACAGATATCCACAGTAAATTTAACAGAGGAAATGTTGAAATGGGCGTAGTCAGAGAGACACCTGACTCTGTTTTTCAGACACGCAATGTCGAAACTATTACAAGACTTTTATAATTTATATTTTTGAAATCTATTTCGCGTAAGGTTTAGCTTCGGCATTACGTGATTAGTGATACTATTATATCTTCGAGTTTTGCGGGGTACACCAGTCCTCAAACGACTCACAGAAAACGCGGCGTTATGAGATCTCCGGCTGCCACGGAATATCCGCACTGTATATAACATTTCTTGATATTTATTACGTAAGGTTATGTAAACCATGCAGTTTGTTTTTTAAACATTCCGTCCTTCGTATACAGACAATTTAAATAACAGATGAATTTTGCGTGTCGTAGGCCACCATGATCCATGCATGTACTGTAGAATTTAAACCTGTATTATTAGTATTAAATACATTTTAATTAAAAATATATAATAATATTTTAATAAAAACTATAGGTACCAACACAAGTAACAATTTGCAATATTTCCTCTCTCTTTTGATGCAGTTAAAAAAAAGAGCCGTGTTTGCTTGTCAGAGATTGATATTATATATATTATATATAACATATAAATATATATATAATATATAAAGATAACAGACCCAATTTGACATCGTTAGTATTTATTTTGTGACCATCATTAATGGCAGCTTTGTTTGCTTTACTGTTTTCGAAGCTTTCTTAATTGTCGATATTTTATGTGACTCGGAACTGGTAAATATAATAAATAAAATAATAATTCGTCTCGAATTATTGAGCTGGATATTGATTCGTTCTTGAAGTAAATATTTTTATTGATAGTAAAAACCTTTAAACAACAATATTTTAATGATTGTTTCTCTATTCTAGGAACTGTGTCAGCTATACACAGTTCTGGTTTATTGTGGTACTCTATTCACATTTTTAAATTTTGATTGAAAATGGGTATCGCAATTTTCAGAAATTGTCTTTCTCTGTTTAATAAAAAGTTTATGAAAATATTTGCTTCCTTTCACCAAGTCTCTTATAAATTTGGTTAGAGAACACATATCACTCCAGTTTTCAGAGGCTATACCTCCCTTTAGAACCAGAGGTTAAATCACAGGAAATTAGTTTCCAGAAAAAATACCTAATAGAATTACGAAATTATTTACATTACATATAAAAATTTGAAATACTTTTAAAAGGTTTTGTTGTTCTGTACCTTAGTATTAAAATTATGCTTTCAAAGTTCTGTATTTAGTAAATTGTTTGTTTTTACTTCTTTTTTTCGACTTAGAATATTTTTGCAATTAACTTACGGATAAAGCGTACCTATTTGTCATCACTAAATTAATTTGATTTGTTATTTGACTTAGTAATTGTATTTTTTGTTGTTTTCGATAAATGCAATACAATTTTTAATGAGTGTTTCGATTAGTTTTAAAACCTCGACCATTGCAAAGGTAGAAAAAAAGAAAAGAAAATTACAACTCGCATCTAAACAGAAAAAAGTCGCGATTATTATGTTATGAATACCGCTATTTAATTGTAAGTAGATTTTGAGTTAAAATTACTTTATTTAATGAATTAGAAATAAAAAAAATTCTTAAAGTAGGCATTTGTTAGCGCTATATCGATTATTTGTATTTCCTTACTTCTCATAATTGAATACAGCGTAATCCGGTATAATTTGGCGATATGTAGGAGTCCGAACTTTACTTTCTCTGGCGAGAACAAGAAGTTTAAAACCTCATATCCTCTTATCTTCCTTCACCTAGCCATCGGCTCATCTGCACAGTCGGTAAAACAGTGAGCTACGTTTGGCCGTTTCGTAAGTATTGCGTTAAAAGATTTGTTGAGCATTTATCTTGTTGCGCTGTAGTTAAGGAATTTTCTATTTAGTGTTCGATCTGAATATGCCACTTGTGTTTTGGGAGAGAGAGGCTCTCGTTGCCTAATAGGTTCTGCAGCCTCGTTCCAGATCTAAATGACGCCGTTCATTAGTGTGCCATTTGTTTCATGTATTTGTATGCTAACACCGTGGCCATATGTTGTGTATCAACTAAAATATTATTAATTTAAGACTGGCCTATACGGTTGCGCTGACTGTTCGCAGACATAACAATTTCTAAATTAATACTATCAGGGAATAAAATGGTTTTCTTTATGAGGCGCCCACATGCTTCCAAAATTGCGAGGAGATGTTTGGGCGCCTCTTACCATCAGGGTTTTGAAAGCCGATGAGGGTGAAGCGAGGCGAGTACACAAAAGAGCGTCGGAATTCAAGGGTGGAAGGAACGGAAGATCCCGGAGAAAACTCGCCGACCAGCGACATCATCCGGCATGATTCCCACGTGCAAAAATCCGGGAGTAACGCCGACGGGAATCGAACCCGGTTCGTCTTGGAGGGAAACGAGTGCTCTAGCCGCTGCGCCACCGTGGCACATACACATGTTTCCAGATAACTTCATGGGAAATTCGGCAGATGGTGAGGCTTTTGAAGAATAGAGACGCCCGTCGCTGTATTTGAAATGCGAGGCAGCACATTGTTGGTCACCGCATGTCTCACTCGACCGCTTCATTTATTCCGGCCACATGGCCCCCAAAACAAACAAGTTCGTTAGGCTTGTATGAGTGTAGCCACAGAACTTGACTTTCAGTGCTGTGGTACCCAGCTGATGTGATAGCGTTAAACTGGAATTTATTTTTGCGGTCATTTTAATAGTGCCTATTACATTTATTTTTAAGATATTCGTATACGTCTATGATGTCAACATACGCTTCGTATAATCATTGGCGGTATTCCGGAATCCATAGATTGTTCGTAAATATATTTTTATAGAAAGAAATACAGTGAGCGCATGAGCGAATGGAGATGGTCAGCAACGCCCTGCATATCAAGATTTAATTTTTTTTTTCAAAGTAATGATTGTAAATAATTGCCTCAGCTAAGCGTACAGAAGAAACAATTAATTTGAGGACAGTCTATTTTCTGTCAGTAATAAAGTTGAGAAATGTCAGCTATTACTACACTCATTTGTAAAAAAAAAAAAAAAAAGTCATTCTGAAGGTGACATCGAAGGGGCACATACGTGGGTACAGGAACAGGACATGGTGGTATGTATGCAGAAAACTTGAAAATATTATACCACAACAAGCATGAATTGCCGGATATCAACACTTGCAAGATAAACTTAGTCTGGTGTTGGAGCATGGAGACATACAGACGTCGGGTGTTCTTCTGAGGAAGATCCTGCTGCAGTTGGCACAACTGACCCTCTTAATCCGCCGTAGTTTACGCTGGCCGAAGTTGCGGTCTCATCTGGCTCCAAACATTCTCCATAGGCGAGAGGTCTTGCTTGCCAAGGAAGCGTGTTGGTATCAAGAAGGCAGGCCAGAGATACCCGTGATATGTGAGGCCGGGCATTATCCTGCGGGAAAATGGGATTGTCACACTAAAACAGAAAAGGGAGAGCAAGCACATTGTCGCAAAACTTCCTGGACGTATCACCGCGTCCTCGGCGTTCCTTCAATCACCACTAGTGGGGTGTGGGACACAACGACACCTCTCGATGGGGCGTGGATTACGGCACTGGCCAGGACTTATATAGAGTCGAATTCGGCGGTCGTCTGTATCCAGACAGAACCGTGATTCTTCGCGGAACATCACTCATTGCCAATTTTCAAGCTGCCATGCTGCCCGTTCCGAGCAGGTTAGACTTTCTCGGCGATGCCCGGATTGTAATGGTAGACATCATAAGAGACGACGCGACGACAGATCCCGTTCTTGTAGTGGACGCAGGCGTATCCCCAGCTGCCGTAACATGTTCCTGGATGCTGCACAGTGACGCCCGTTGAGTACTTACAGCCTGTAGCACGATTAAACGATCATCCCTGCTGGTGGTCCGCCGGGGTCAACCCGAGCCTTCTCGACGAGTGTGTAATTTTCCGTTCCCACTGTGCCCAACACTTACTGACAGTGTAGACAGAATGGTTCAAGTGACGAGAAATGTGCCAAAACGTCTAACCTGCATTCCGGAGGCCGATGATGTAATATACTCATAGCCACAGAAATTTGCACACGCTTAACTTTCAGGTAACCGTGAAAAGTGGTCTATTAATGCGTTAGAGCATGCATATACATCGCAGGAGAGAGTTTCATTCAATCTCCATGTGGCATATATAAACAGTAATCAGAACAGAGATTGTGATGAAAATACGCGCGATACTTGTCAGGCGTCACTGAAGAGCTTTATACATGCCGAAAAGACGCAAAGGCAGCTGTATGAGCAATTGGTGAAGGTACAGAGAAAGCGGATTAATAAAGGTGCGAGATGCAGGGTGGTCACCGCGTGGAATTGCTCATAATTTCATCGGTTCCGACTTCGTAATCAGATCGTGCCGAAAGTAACGGACATGTGAAGGTATTCATGTGCAGCGGCCGGTTTCAAGACGACCCACACTAACCACCAGAAGGGAGGACTTTTCGATTTTCGGGCAGGCGCGGACAGAGCTTCATTTTCTTCCATCCAGTGACTTGTGGCGGTTTCGATAGAGTATCATATCTCGAACAAAATCATTTACAGACGTCTAGCCTAGGCAGATCTCAGCGTCGACACGTTCGTTGGCAGTGGTGTCAGCAGAGAGAAATGTTGAACATTTTATGTTAGCGAAATTTTGTCTTTGGCCATGAATCATGCTTTTCTTTGGTGAGTAGTACAATCCTTGTCTTACTTCACAATGGTTTGCGTCCCTAATTCTTGCTTGATGATCTTGGGAGCTATAACATATGATTGCCTCTCACCACTGGTATTGTTAGATGATTGAATGCACAGTAGTACATTGAAAACCTTTTGCAGCAGAGTGTGCTACCTTTACTGGGTGAGTGCCTAGGAGCCAGTTGCCAGATAGATAGCTCTAGTTTCTTAGGAGTATTTCCTTCACATTCCAAAACTTCCGTTGCCTGCCTGGTCTCCCGATTTGTTGCCTATCGAACATTTTTCGGAAGTGATGGGACGTCAGCTTCCTACATGTCGAAGTGTTTGTAATTTGGGACATAAATAGCAATAAGTTATAACTAAATTTGCCACATGATAATGTGCGACGTTCGCGTGGTTCCTTTGCCCCTTCCTATCGACGCAATTATCGGAGGTACGAGACGTTTCGGCGAGATAGTAAAGGTGCTCTTCTTCTGAGCCGCAGTTCGGGCGAACATTGCCCGTCATGCAGTCATATTGTGATCAGTTCTCCATTTTGTCTGTAGAGTGTCACCAACAAAGCTTCATTTTATCAAACTGTTTTTGCTTGCTACTCAAATTTTTATGTCAATGAGTGTTTTTAGCTTTGATGCCCACGTGGTTACTGTTCTACTTATTTTGTGAGAGTGAGTGTTACAGATTTTAAAACCAAAAGTTTTTTCCCGAAAATCTGAGGTTTTGTATTTTAATCTATCGAATGACACAATTAACTTTTCTTTGCTGCTGAGGAATCTGACGACAACTGAAGTGTATGTGGTGGGAAAATTGTATTAAAAACCTGTAAGTTGCGCCAAAATTTTGTAGAGATACGTTTGGAAATAATTTTCTGTCAACGAAACATTCTATCATCACATATTTTGTCTGAAGAATAAATTTGGTTTTTCACTCGGTGCACAACATTTTGAAGCCGGCATTAGGATTATATGTTTGAATATGCTTTAAAGCTGAAATTCGTTTATTGGAGCTTTACAAGAAACCATTTGCTGCGAAATATTTGAATTTATGTTTATGGTATATAAACAATGGCACTATGCAGTATAACAAAAAAAACTTTTTTGTTTGCAGGGACGCAGGTTTTCTAAAAGTTGTACATAAACATCTCTACTTTACAGGCTGAAATTTAAGAGGAAAAATCCTTCAAGGTGAAAAGAATGGAGACAGCCAGTCAATGTTTCTTAAGTTTAATTTCACCTTGCAACTTATAACTGAGAGTTTAATAATGGCGCTTGTTTTGATTGTGTAGCCACTTTGCTAGCACGCTTGATCTGCGTGCTTTACATGAAACTGAACACATTTAACGTTCCTGGAGTCGTATATAATGCACACAATAATCCATCCTGTTTTTCTTCAAACTCATGTTGTTGACAGTATTCAAGCTTGCACTCTCGGGAAACATGTTTTGCAACGTTGGAAATTATTGGGCCATAAAGTTTTCGGCGCATAAATCAAGCCTTTCAGCAGTTGGGATACAAGCGTAAAAGTGGCACAGNAGGAAACATGTTTCGCAACGTTGGGAATTATTGGGCCATAAAGTTTTCGGCGCATAAATCAAGCCTTTCAGCAGTTGGGAAACAAGCGTAAAAGTGGCACAGGGTTCAGTTTAATCTTCGCGTGAAATTGTAATCATATAGTGCTCCATGCTGCCAAAGCGAAATTTACTGAAATGGAAATAAACTTCGATGTTATTTATATTGGAAATTACTAAATTTCTATGCAAGTAATGTCTCTAGAGATGTTGTTTTATGTCAGTGTAACCGGTTACAGCTTCACGTCTAACATGAGAAGAAACGTGNAACAAGCGTAAAAGTGGCACAGGGTTCAGTTTAATCTTCGCGTGAAATTGTAATCATATAGTGCTCCATGCTGCCAAAGCGAAATTTTCTGAAATGGAAATAAACTTCGATGTTATTTATATTGGAAATTACTAAATTTCTATGTAAGTAATGTCTCTAGAGATGTTGTTTTATGTCAGTGTAACCGGTTACAGCTTCACGTCTAACATGAGAAGAAACGTGCAGTAAGTTGTGGTACGCTGCTAAAACATTAATTCATGAAATCACAGCATGTGCTGATAAAATTATCCAGAAATCTTAAAATTACAGACACTTCGTTGTTCTTAATAACTAACTGTTAATTTCACAGAAATTTCTGTTTCGTGTTTTGATCGTTTCTCTGTACTAACCGATGTATGTTGGGAGTGATAAGTGGGCAGAAAATATTTTCTTTATTGAAAATAAATCTTTATTTATATTTAGCGTTACTCATATTGTAAGGTTTTCATAAGATGGAGTATAAACATATTATTCTCATGTAAGTAAGTAATGCAAGTGACTATTAGTTTCTGATAATGTTTATAAGATTTCTTCTGTTTAAGGTTGTTTGTGCTACTGTCCGGTGCATAATTTTCTGGTTAAGATCGCGAAGAACTCTTGGTGTAGCTGCGGCATTGTGAGTTACAGAAGCAGGAAAATATAAGGAACACAGAGAACTTCCGTATTTTTACATACAGAACTCCCCACTGTTTTTCGTCGTGCAGTGCGCGTTTCCATATATCATCTGTACATGTCCCCAACATTTTCATTCAACGTATGTAAATATTTTACAGCGTGTTGGTATCGCAAATTATGTTCATTTCAACAAAATAGTAGTTAAAACGCTACCCTGGAAACTTCCTTGGCCAAGATCGCTAACACCTTCGGATTAGAAGTTATTTTCAATCCGGTGTAAGCCATGGTTTTACGTTATATTTTCTTGTGATTTTGGTTAAACCATCCTTTGTACCTTCCGAGCATAAATTTTGGGGGTTTTAAAAATAATAGTTTATATTTCTGATATTATCCTTAAAGTGTACAAGACTGTTGATAGTAAGACTTGTTCGGAGACCATGTCGCCAACATTACTGTTCATTGAAATGTTGCTAATAATGAAAATGAGACTGTTACGTAATAACGATCTGGAGTGAATCGTTGACAGTGAACTGGTGATTGAGTTCCTTATAGCAGCAGCGTCAGTGAGAGAAAACGATAGTTGCTAGATTATTTCAAGTTTATTAGTAAATTTCAAAGTAAACTATTGTACGTACTCTGAGTTATGCCTATCAGCCACATTTTAAAAAATTTTCAAAAACTAATGCCTATGCACAAATAGGCAGTAATTTCTCTGCTTATACAAGCCGCACCTTACAATGTGTAAACACCAGCCACTTCAATTTAACTTGAAGTAATACAAACGTACTCAGAAGAGGTGAAACACGCATGTTGAGAAATTATTTATAATTGTCTGTAAAGAAACTAAAATTCCGCCTAAGCTTCGATTCTGTTACATTGCAGTCAGGTTGTGGTCAAGCAAGCAAAAGTACCCCGTAAAAAAATTAGTACTTAAGTTTTGCGTTTCCTTCTCTGTTGAGCAGAAAAGTAATCTTTTAGCGTAGTATTCTGGTTGTTCCTGCACTCTTAGTAGAGATAAACAGCTGGGACTTTAAATGTGGGCCCATTTTGTGGACTTGTCAGAGGACTTCTAGTTTCCATCTAAGGCTTGGCCGGGTGAAGTTTTCTCTTTACCATGCTTGGAGTGACGCAATCTCAACATTTATGTAATGTATAAATTTCTTTACACGCTTGTCTTTCAGGGAGTATGGTTTGCAAAGCGTTGGCAAAGTAGGTGAAATCGATCATGTTTTCAGGACCCACTATTGCGTGATTAGGAAGCGTCGTCGTGTTTTTCATCATTCATATGTGTAACCTCGTCGCGTATAACCGCAGTCAGCACAATCTTTTTTCACTCTTTTAATATTGCACCTTTTTTTTACCAGTTTGATTACTAACGAATTCTGTTTATGTAAGTAGTCTGAACGGGGTGGCATGTATTTATAGTAAACCTAAGTCTTATGCCTATCTCACAAAATCTACATATCCAGGACCTACCAGGTAACACCTCGGATTTAAAAAAATGTACTTGCAGTGCTTGATAGATACTGCGAATTCTTTGTAGACCAGCCATGAAGTCAAGTTTCTGTATGTTGGCACTTTGTATGAGAAGTGTTGAAATGAATGTGTTGTGTTGAAGGTGTGAAATTTGCGCTGGAATCACGACTTGAGGCGCCGATTGGCCTTCATACACTTCAGAAGGCATGTTTACCTCGAGACATATTTATTTATGATGACTTCCGATTTAGATGGGTTGGCGGTGGTAAAATATAGCTGTTTTCAAACTGTAGGGACACGTGGATATTTCTCGGAATATATAAAGCACATGGAAAACCCATGAAAATTTTGTTCAATACTTTTAATATTAAATACACCTCGCTTTCTTTGTGATTATACTTGTAGAGTGGTAACTTAACTAATTTATAATATTTCACCTAAAATTTGAGGCGATTAACAAACATTTCCCTTTTATGTGATTTACCATGCTAAAACTACTGAACATGTATGCCATACCATTTTTTCATTGCACTTTGTGCATTTAATAATCGGTCGAGCTACGGAACGGAAGTGATCAGTTGGGAATATTCTTTCCTCGCCGTGTCCTTGTTCTGGCCGAGTCTTCGGACGTAAAACGGAATGGAATGTTGATTTTAATTTTATTGACGGAAAAGGTTGTCTCGCCTTGCTCCCCTTGCGTAGACTACGTGTCGTTCCAAGTTAATCATCGTGATGTCACATCCCTCTACCCCATTTTCCATGTTGGTGATTCGAACTCAGCCATTCATCATTGCATTTTCTATCCTCACTCTTTGGTTGCGGTACTACGATTCTTCTCATATCGATTGTAGTTACTAGTCACTGCTCCGGAAACGCCCTAGATCGATATGCTTCCACGGATTGTGGCTTTTGGCTTTATTCTCCGGTTATTCGACTCGCCTCCTGCTCTTTTTATCTTTTTCCTTGCTGCACGTTACATGGCCTCTTGGAGGACCGTGTGTGATTCGTGTGCTTAAATTGGTGTTTCTAATCACATCGGTATTAATTCTTCTGATAAACTATTTCATCATAAGAACGGTCTTCCAAATCCTTGAAAGAAAATTTACCTTCATCTGGGTAAAATATCCGCGCACCATGCGATTAGGTTAGGTAGGTTGGCATAAGTAGGCTTACATTACGTTAACTGCATTCAATATACACATATTGTAATACCATTGTTTGTACACATTATACGAAAAACACACGTCTGTTCGGCTGCCAGTTAAAGGGGGATTGGACCCTTTTGTGTCTTGGAAGAAACCAATATGGTTCGTATTCAATCAAATTCACCAGATAAAGATCGGTTTTTAAACAGAGTGACTAGTGGAGACCACTCGCCCGTACTTGGAGTACGAGAGAAGACCGGCCATAAAAGCAGAGAGATTGGACGAACTTGAGATTATTTCAATATCAAACGAGTCTAGTAGGTCGTCTATTTCAGTATCTGGAATGTTTGAAGACCCAGTTTCAGAGGTTTTTGCTAGTTGGGGTCGTCAGGTGTTGATTGTGCCCCTGCTGATCGGCCTTCTACTTCCGAAGATCGCAACCTTCCTGCACATTCAGAACGTGATGAATTTTATTAAGGAAGTGATGTCGTTGAGTGGCCTTCTCATTGGTTGTCTGGCATTTAACATAATCACACGTTTATGTAATGCAGTTCGTGCGATATGCTACGTGAATGCCCCATTGTTTGTTATATTGAGGTTAGGTATTTCAAGTAAGAGTATTTTGTACAAATTCTTTAATTAAATAATTCCATTCTGGCAGTGTGAACGTCGGAGATATACTTTTTGTGCACTTACATCCCCTTCTTAATGTTTTAAATTAAAGTTCGCCACGTCTTAAGTTCTAAAGGAAAATTCTTGGGTGTCTGCACTACGAAAGTGTAACAAGAAATGTGCACATCGATGTGTAAAGTTCCACGACTTTAAGCTTTCTTCTCTCCCAAATAAACATATCTCTACCTAGGCGGGAGCCGATATATAAGACAAAATTATCGTTACTGCGCTCAACTTGGTTATGTGAAACGCATAGAGTTTACGCAGTAACTAGTGGAGAGGAGTGAAAATTTAGATTCGTAGAAAAGATTATCCGTGTTCGTTTTGTTGACAGTGAGAGTACCAAATGTTAAGGAGGTCCCTATACGGATTATTCAGCATTCTGGGGAATGGTACACTAAGGTCGTTTATTTACCTAATTTTTGTCAGAAATAGTTTGTCAGGATATTTTTAAAAATTTTGGCACAGCAAAATTCAATAATTTTAAACGCCTTCTTGGGCTACATTGCTATTCACTGCCCAATTTATTCTCGGAGCACTAACGGAAGATAAGAAAGAGTATCGTATTTATCTTCCATCAGTGTTCGCATCCGAGCGAACCCGAGTTCGATTAACAGTACAACCACCCTAAGTTCAGTTTTTATGGTTTTCCGAGATCACTTCAGTTCAAAATCGCAGGTCATGTCTAATTCTTTTCCAATTCCCATTCCCAATCCCGGATTTCTCAGCCTCTGGTTCCGTCTTCAATGTTCCCGCAGTCGAGACGGCTAAGCCGTAGATACTTTCCTGCCTTTGTGTTCACGTCTGATTTTAATGGAGAAAATTAAACTCCTTAACTTAAGCGAGCCACGCTATAGGCCTCCTACTACCCAGGTCGTAATAACGTTTAAATACATTTAATAGGTTCAAAAATGTTGAGTAATAATGTTTCTTTGTTCTCATTGTCTTGTGTTTCTGTTGAGGTTGCTATAATGCAGCTGGCTCTTCCCTGTTCGCAAAATGAGCAATGACAGTAGCACAGGTCTTTCTGTACTCGAAGTGGGGCGTACTCGATGTGAGGTTGTAACTAGTTACGTAAGTGTATGCGCTGGTAACTAACAAAAGATAATAGTGTTACGACGAGCAACAATAAATCTTTACTCTCCCGTATATAAAACGTGATAGACTATAGATAATCCGCATCCGTGATTCGTCTAGTAAGCCTCGAATATTCTTGTGAATTGGCATAAAAAGTTTGAGAAATTGTACAGTTAATATACAAAACATTGCCTGTTATTGATAAACACGAAACACCTTTACGTATTAAAATTCAGAATACGTCCATAGATAAGGGCGTTGCAGACGACCGCTGACGAGAAAACGTGGAGCGTTCTTTGCCAATAGAACCAAAAATCGATGCTCTCTGCGACAATCAAGATATTTACGCTACTTTATCTTATACGTTGAAGTTTTTGAGTCGCAAGAAATACGCTTTTACTAGATAAGCGCCATTTAATACACATTAACCAGAAAGGAAGTTGAAAATCCTAGTATGTCACCATGCGAGTCTAGTAACTATGCCTATGGTGTTAAGTAATTAATACTTTCATTTCAACTTCTGATACTAAAGAAATATTTTGTGAAATTTTTTTATATGCTTCATGAAGAGCCAAGATAACGAAAACAATTTTTTTTATTGAAATGCGACTTTAATTACAAAAAAAAATCTCCAATCATAGAAGCTGACAAAATTTCCCTTGAAATGAGAATATGGTTATCAGATTAATAACCGTTGATAGAAAATTTACGAATGTTCCTTATTTTTTTTGTAAGAGAACTTGAAACATTATACGAAGAGGAGCTAATCAGACATTTTATTATTTTGAAGTAAGTTAGTGGTTGAATGTGTTCAATCCCAGGGGTAGCCGAGTACAGCAGATGGCTTATGGGAAAGACAACAAACAAAATGCCGGACGGGGATGTAGGGACGCAACTATATATATTTTTTACTTTTTTTACTATAGGTGGTGGAAGTATTGGCGTTTTCGAGTTTGCAGGTCTGCAATGTAAATATTAATTACATTTGAATTCGAGTTGATTGGACTGAGACGTCGTATGTTCGTAGCGCCCATTGCATGACCTCAAACAGTTTGAATACCCTTTTATATTATTACGTGCTATGTCGCAAGCGCGTGGAAACACTCCCCAAATCGTGGATGAGTAAACCTAGCTACGGCTGCAGAGTTAATTCTGCCCGATCAGTTTGTCGTAAATTCCTGTTACTTTTGTTTACGTTTCTGCTTTTTCCGCGAACTGGAAAACGTTGGCGTGGTGGGGGATTTGCTTTCTCAATGTAAACACTAAAANAAAAAAAAAATCCAGGCGTGGGAAGAGCCAGCTTTTGATATCCGTGTGCTAGTCCCATGTAGAAATGTTTGTTTGTAAATACCTTAAAAGTAACATGTTAGTGGTTTGACATAGTCGCGATTTTCTTGTTTCTGCAATGCATCGCTTTGAATAACGTGATATATGCGTAGTTGGATCACTGTAATTTTTTTTTTCAAGCACTGCATTAGTTTTCTAGTTTCTGCCGTAAATGTTTATCACTGTTAATGAAACATTTTTTTAAAGCACTGCATGAGCTTTCTAGTTTCTGTCGTACGTAAAGTTGACTATCCTCTAACATTTTGTTTTTTCTCTTTCACAACAAAAATTCTTTAAAACCCAGTTGCCAAGAAAATCCTTTGTAAAACTACAAACAGTTTTCTCGTAAAATCTGAAAAAAATATATATATTTGTAATATCACCAATGATATCTTTGTATTAAAACTTATGTTGTTGAAAAGTGTACATAAAATTATTTTTTTCTTCCAGAAAACCAATGTGATAAATTAATAACAGACATGAACTGAAAAAAAATATTTCGAAATATAATTAAAATAAAAACAGATTGAACTATGCCAGCACAGTGACTATAACCCACATCCCTTGTATTAGCAGCCCGCACCCTTAACCACAAGACTAACTTAACTCTTTTATGTGTAACACTTATTTTTTATAGGAAATATAACTGCAAGTATCTAAAAAATATTAAGGAAGTTATTTGATTAAGAAAAATACATTTATTTAACTTTAAGAGTTCTGATATTGAGTTGAGAGATTCGGACGGCTCTTAACAATATCTTGAGAGCCAATTTAAGATTCTGTGTAGCTAGGAAACATTAACAGTTAATGAGTTATAAGGTGATATTTTATTTAAATTGTCGTTTTATTATTATTTGAGTTGTTTTAGAGTTTTACGTTATTCAAACTTGCAATACATTTATTTTTGCACTCAACTACACTTTATATCACCCCTAGTTTTTGCACAAACAGCTATATACTGTTTCACGTTGTTGAATGCCCCCCCCCCCNTCAGTGTAGTACATATATTTCTTGAGGTCTATTACAAACATGGCCTTTGTACTTTCACAGACGAGTAGGTTCACAAGAGAAATTTTTGTACTGTTACAAGCATTTGTAAAATTACAAAACATTACAAAATTTTTGTACATTGTGGTATCTATAGTGCATTCCAGTTACGCTATTAAATAGTAACGTAAATGTAATAGACCGTTATCCTTTAGGTGTTTATAAAAAAAAAGTCTGTTATTTCAATCAATCTCAGTGGTCAGTGGCTAACTTTTATAATTTTACAGAGGTAACTATTTTTATTCTCTTCCAACGTTACTGTAAGTTGGTACTACAATAATTGTTTATGTTAAAATGTATACTCTGCAGATACGGAAAATATCCTTTGCAATATAAAGCTTGGTTTCAGCCCTGTTCAGTTAATCGTAAAAGATAAGTTAGTATTTTTAAAATATTAATTCCAATCATATGCCCAAGCTGATCCACTGGTTTATATTAAACTACCTACGTAATCTTTCGCTCATTTAGGAAGTGCCATTTCCGTTGGGAGCCAGGCAGCTCTCCGCCTGATGTTGATGGGGCTGGGAATGACAGGTAAATTTTTTCCTCCCGAATGCGGTTAATCCTGATAATTACAATGGCCGCATGCAGCCTGTTGGAACTGACTAGGGTCGTAAACCGTTTTCCTTGGTTAATTTTTGAGCCGTTAGCAACGGTATAGGGGCTTCGCCTTCCATGCAGTCCATTGTACACTATTTTATTTTTTTTCGGAATTAATTAATTTATCATGTAGCGAAAGAAAATTCTGCTTGTCATAAAAAATTGTTACCGAAGGAGTGCAGAGAAATGTTGTGTGTCCAAAACGGAATTTTGAAGAAAATTACGTAACATGTAATGGGGTATAACCTACTGTCTAAAGAATGAAAAGAAAACTTTCCAAAAATAACTGATACATTTACGACTACGCTCAAATCCGAGCAAAGTCCTGGCGTATCAGCCCACGCCACGCTTTGCGCTTCTGTGTTTCTCAAAGCATTGTAATTTTGTAATATACATGAATGGTTTTCTGTTCGTAATGCTTGTTAAAGACAGTTGTAACACACCTCGAAACCAGTTTGGTATACACAAAACAGAATGCAATATAATTATGCGGTACCAAATTTATTTAACATGTAATACAGTTACTCTAACATACAAACGGTTTTGAACCAATAATGTGTTTTTTGCAGTTTCACAAACGACTAGATAAAGAAGAACAAAATTAATTATTGTTGTCCTTAATTGGGTATGGTGGCTTTCTTTCTCACTGTCCCATAGTAACATTAATTGCCTTCATTAGCATTGTATAAGGCCCTAAACATTTTTTTTTCTTTCTTGTGATTAATGCGCAGACGCAATCTTCAGGAAGGAGAGAGAATTTTATCTTGGCTGGTATGAGGTCTGGAAAATGTTTGTCAATGTTGCGAACGATTAAAATGAGTTGTTTTCGACCTGCCCCAAAAGTGCTCAGTGTAGTTCATGTCTAGTGATCTCGCTAGCAAAATCATAGGTCTATTAGCCGTGTCATGTTTGTGTGTGAACACCTTTTTGGGTTAACAATAACGGATCCAGCTTTATATCGATTCTCAAACGTTTGGGCAGATGGCAGCAGAATATCAGCATCATACGATTAGCTATTCACCCTTCCTGCAATACGAATCAAATGTATATTACGCCTTCGTATTATTCCAACCCAAAACATCATAACACAACATCCAAATGCATGGACTCCTAAACTGTTAAAAAATTTCCATATATTTACCGACGCTTTTACAGAAATGTACAGTAAGTATACGGGAACCCAATCCTTAAAGACGAAAAACGGAGATGGACTCTGTAAATACAATATACGGAAAGTCTCCGTATTTCCTATTCGTTTCAGGTTCCGGTAACGAAAAATGTCGAGTCTACACGAAACTTTCTTCACCACTGCAACCAAAAAATTTATTTCTGAGGCAGTCACGATGTCCACGTCACTTAGACATATTTCTACAAAGAAAAAAAAATAGCATAAGGTGTCTGTAACATTTAGCAACACCTTAACTACACAAACTTTAATAGACACTAAAAAAGTTGCTTAAGTAGTTACATCAAATACCACAATTATGCCAGCAATGGTACAAGAAAAATTCCAGTGAATGGTTAAAAAAACAGGAAGTACAGAAAATTTACGGAAATGTTCCGTGAATTCACGCAAAATTCTGTGAAATTTACGGAAATTCCGTTTTTGAAAAGCAATGTTTCCGTAACTTTAAGGAGATTTTACGAAGATTTCTTGTTTACCAGCATTTTTCCGTAAAGTGAGCGAGACTTTTTTTTAACAGTGTAGAGCATGTGGTACTTACCACCGTGACCTGTAATTCTTCATACTTGTTGCCCTCGCGTGTCTGGTATCCTTGTTCCGTCTAAAAACATCACATTTCGCCATTTAAGCAATCCCCAATTAAGATTTTAGACGGTCCAATGTTTCCTCCCCACTCTATATACAGGCTGGATATGAACTGTACCGACAAACTTTGCGTCCTCATCAAAAAATATGTCGAAAATATATACACAACATATAGTCTAAGTCTATTCTGAAGGGAAGAAAAGCGTCTTTGAATGTGTAGTTGAAGCAGATTTTTATTGCTAGTAACACAGCCAGAATGAAAGATAAATTTCTGAGTTTATGGATGCTCCATTTTTAAACGACGAAGCACAAAGCACTAAAATATGGGTTCCAATATCAACCCTCATTCATGAAATGTGAGGGGCTGGCAGCACATTTGTGCAAATAAAAATGTAACTGTTTCGCTTTGTTTGATGGTTCCTGAGGATTTGTAATCTATTGTATATGGTGAACAAAACTTCCGCCTTATGTTTAAAAAAAAATGTTGCCGTTTTCGATAAATTAATTAATTATGTTCCAAAAATTAATCTCAACGTCTGGCACATAGCAACACATTTGCTGTCGGTGCACGATGTTGTTCTTTGAAATGACACCATGTAATGTTGGAACAAGTCGTGTTTCATGTGTTATCTATACCCACCCCAACAAACTACCGCTGATATAGAAGTAGGGCCCGTGGTGGCGCAGTGACCAGACTGCTCGCCTCCCACCACGGCGAATCGGACTCGATTCCCGTAGAGGTCGACACGAATATTCGTATCTGGGAAACGTGGCAGACGTTACCATTGGTCATGGTTTTTTTTAGGGGCACACCCGTTTCACGACCATGTAATTTTGCTATTACTCCATTTCCACCCCACGTGATTTTCATCGGCATAAATTAATTTCTCATAAACGGCGGCATTTAGCTTAAAACCCCAAGACGATAATTTCATTCGCCATGCACGGTAGATTACAAATCCACAAGAAACAACAAACAAAGTGAAACAGTTACATTTTTATTTTCACAAACGTGCTACCAACCCCTCACTCTTCATGAATGAGGGTTGATGTCGGAACCCAAATTTTTTTGCTTTGTACTTCGTCGTTAGAAATGCAGTATACCAGAAACTCAGACATTTACCGTTCATTCTGGCTGTTAACTAGAAATAAACATCTGTTTCAACTACACTTTCAAGGACGATTTTCACACCTTCAGAATAGACTTGGACTGTATGTTGCGTATGCATTTTTGACCTATTTTTTGGTGAGGAATCATCTCGCAAAGTTTGTCGGTATAGTTCATATAAATCCTGTATACGATCAATTAAAACAGAATAGTTGGCCAATATTTGGACGAATTTTTACATTTTGCATGGTTACGTGAACTTTAGACAAACTTTACATGTTAACTCTTAAATCTAGAACGCTCGACGTTTGTCATCTCGTGAGAGTTGTGTGGATACATATCGGTCCTGACGTTGCATTTTCACTTTTGGACGACCTATGATCCGTCTGTCGATAACATCGTTTGTTCCATTATACCTCTTCCATTTCTTGGAAACTGTAACTTGCATATCCTTGACTACACTTGTGCTACTTCTGATTGTATATACCCAATTTGATTAAAGCTTTTGCTGCTTTTGTCGAACGACATTTCTAAGTGATAACTCCACTGCGTACACTTTTTGGATAAAGCTGTTCCCCTCGCTTATGCATATATCATTTATTGCCAGCGACAGTATAGTCATATTTACACATAGTATGCGGTCTATTTATCAAATTCGAATTACGTAACTCCCACTTAACAGACTGCCTTATCACAAAATATCCCAAACATTATTGCGGTCTGTATACACTGCTAACATACGGGAAAAATATTTATAATAAGCGGTTGATAATATTAATTTATTAACGTTTGGGTTTATTAAACAACACATTAGGTTATTTCGTGGTGGTAATGTAAGGGCGAGGGACATAGAGTAATGTAAAACTTGTTATCTTAAGCGTAAAGGTTTTTGGTAGCCATAACTTAAATACTAAGAAATGTAATGCTATATAATATATTTGACTAACTTCTTGAGCAAATATTTATCAGAAATTGGAATTTTTTCAGCATGTCACCTTGCGTCGTAGATAAATGTAGGTACACATTTAAAGCAAAGAAATACCTCGACAGGAATGCGTCACTCTAGCAAAAGATTTATTCAAAAAGTCTGGGATTGATTGCCCTTTCTTGGATCTTCAACTATCGGCTGCCAGGAAAGTGCAAATTTAAACAATTGTATACAGGACGTATCTAAATTTGACCGAAAATCTTTGGCTGTAGGGTAGTCACGAAAAAAGAAGGCATCTAAAATAAATCCTTAGGGCGGAGCATATCTTTGAAGTAGGACCTGAATCACGAGTGTATTACAGACACCGGAGATGGAACACTGAGTGTCTGGATTATTTGTAAAGTTAATCGTGACATGCGTGTTAATGATCCATTTTTTTAATGCCAAGTATTCTGTAGCGTCGTGGAGGTTAAGTCGAAATAACGGTTGTAACCGTGATGGTCTCCATGACATAATTTGATGACAGCGACAGACAGGTGTTGTGGTGTGCAGACGACCTTAGTTCCGTTACACATTATCCAGACACTCGATACGTCTTAAAAAGTTTCTCCAGTATTTGTAATACACTGGTGTTTCAGGTCCAACTTCAAAAATATGCGTACCGCCCTTAGGACTCACTTTAGACCATAAGTCCCTATATATGTTTTCTCCTTCTTTCGTGACTAACCAGCAGCCAAAGTTTGCCGGTGGAATTAAGATACACGCTCTCCTAAATTATTTTTTGTACAATATTTTTAGACTCTACTATTCCGATTAAGCGGCTTATTTCATAAAACAATAAAATATTAGGTACTCTAAAAGTTGACGAAATTATGCCGTAATTTGAATATAGAAGTCCAAAATACTTCATATATCTGTGCTTGTGCCAAAGAACTGCCTTATAAAATGGTTCGTTTTGAAAGATGGTTCATGTTTTTGTCAATTGACACCACATCGTGTAAAGTTTTAAAAAGTTTAAGACGCTTTGTTAGTACAATTCATAGGTGGTAGTAGTAATTTAATTTTCATGTAAAGGAATAAAAGTCAACACTTGCAACACGTCTGCAGTTAAGTTGCGCCTGGATTGCTATGTTCTTTGCGTCTATTCCGCTCTTCTTTATGTATCTTATTACATTTTCTCACTATTTACTTTTATGTAAGGAACATTATCTTCAATAACTATATGAGTTATTTTGAGTAATATCTTGCGTGCATAAAGTAAAATTTCTGAACATTTTACTAGGTGGAATATGCATAATGAGCAAAAATGAAAAGTTTTATGGAGCAGGATATTTTTAGTTACCAGAGCAAATCCGCTATCAAAATTTTTTGCGGGCATCATAGACGGCAACATACGTGGTAATTTTTCCACTCTTTCGCTCTGCCTGCAGCGTTTTTATTCCCTTGTTCTTTCAGCTTTATGACTTAATTGTCGGTTGACGTGGAAGTGGGAGAGTTCTATTAGCGAGACATTGACGTCACGACAATCGATATCGTTACACGCACGCTTGGCTACGGTAAATTTTGTCTGTCGCTAAGCGTCCGTGCCAAAATTTCTTGTTTTGTCACTGATGCAAAGAATATAATTGCGATGAATGTAACTTTTCTAGCTGGCATTTTTCGTACAAAAAGAAATGCATGATCTTCATGTAGTGCGTTTAAGATTTTATTTGAAAAATCATGTACATAAAATTGAAACATAAGAAATATGAATATTCATTGGGCTTTTATTTTCAGACAGGAACTCTGAAATGCAATGAAATGATCCTACGTACATAGAAACTAGAAACATTATGATAGTTAACGTATTGCATGCAAACTGGTTCTTGGTCCGGAACAAAAATATTTCCTTTGTACGCAGTACAGATTATGGAACACTTGGGAAATTTGTCACGATACAGTCATAGAATCGGATATTCTGCAGAGCTTACTTTGCTGAGAACACTAACTTTAGTTTACAGCATTTGAGAAAAAACTGGTAATATAAAACTCGACACACTAACTGAAATACTAAGTCGTCATTTAATATATCATTCCTAAGCATTCGTGGTGTTATTGCGAATGATGACTGTATAAGGCATTTGACGTATGTTAACCCCTTATTTTGTAACGAAAAATTGTGTTAGTATTTTATTTCGCTGTGATGTTGCTAGCATTGCATTCATTGGTTGAAATTGCCACATGTAGTCCTTTAAAGCAACTCCATTGTGACTAATGAATGCTACAACTAAGCTAGAGTTATTTTGTCACTGTGCATAATTTCATACAGTATCTTATGCGATCTCAGTTATTATCGTGTATCTTTTGTTAATATCGAATTAAAGGCAGGAATTAATTGATCTGCAGGGGCCCTGCCCTAAGTCATTTATTCCACTGCGCAACACGCGATAAATGTTCCTTTCACACGCCAACGCAAAGTGTATTCGTTAGGTACGATGTCTTCCGGGCAGACTGCGATCCAGATAAGCCGAACTGTTCATGGACAAAAAAAGAAAGGTGGCAACTGCTTATCTAAGGAGATGGGCAGCAGGGGACTTGGCAGTTTATTCCACGCAACGCCAAATGAAATGAACTGTCAGGCGCATGAAGAAAGGTGATTATTCGTAAGAATGGATGGGCCTTGGCAGTAAAGGACGTGTCTTTTTGGAGATGCCCCAGGTCGATACCTACTATGGTGTATCCGTCATAGAACGCGTATGCAGAAGCTTTCGTGTTAAAAACTAATGCACGCCTTTCACGTATTAACGGTATGTAATAATGTTCGGGAAATAACTGAACGAACAAAAGATACTTAATCTAAAGACAAAACTTAATAGTCTTAACTTTTTTTCGAAGACGCATTGGTGTTCGTATTTCTTATTTTTAGAAAGGAAATTTCATTGGGTAAAAAAGGGGGGTTGGTTATTCTAAACATTATAAACGTTTAATAAATTTTTGCCTACACATTTTTTTGTAAGCTGTAGGAAATAACCCTGGTCATTTTTCATAAGGCTGAAATTAAAACATCATAACAGTTGGAAGTAATGTTTCTTTTTACGCGCAATTAGGACCAATAACGTTATCTACATGATTCGTTTAACTAGGGACTGTACGTCTGCACTTAACTCACATTTTGAATTTGGTTATCTAGTTTACTGAAGATTACAAGAAACTGTGTTTGCCTCGAATGTATTGTTTTCGTATGTTGTACTAGAAAGTATTCATATTCTGAAGCTCATCATATTGCTTTCCATATTGCAAAAAAACATACACATAAAGTGGAATTTTAAAATTTCATTATATATTTAGTCTGGAAAATTTGTCATTGTGAAGACAGTTCATGCAACATTATTTTATGAGTTATAATTTTACTGGTAGTCTTCCGAAACAGGCAATGTATCTAAATTCACGTGCATAACACTGAAATCCAGTTCCTCAGCGCCTACAGTTTAGAACATGTTCCTATTTACAGGATGAGTAATCGAAGTACCTGTCCATTTTATTGTTTCTTTCTTTAACAAACCACGTAAATTACATACTTAGCGGATTTGGTTCGGCGTAGAGAATATTTGCAAACAAAAGAAGCCTTCGAGTGTACACGCCAAGAATAGAATCACAACTCAAAAGTCTTATGTTCCAGGCAAAAACATAAATTAGTAGAACTTTGTTTTGTAACAAAAGTGATTTCTAAAATTACAGACGCAAGACCGAAAACTGAAGGGGTTGTGTGGTGGGGCAGGAAAAAAGGGGGAGGGTAAAATTAAATGTAAACAAGTATGCGAAGCGAGTTTCAATCTTTTCATTCATAAAATAATCTTTGCGAAAAAATTATTGGTGAATCAAACTTCGTTCAAATTATATCTGAGGCGCTGGAAAGCTGTAATAAGGGAGAATTTGTAAAATCAAACCAAATTTTGTTTTAAACAAAATTGAGGTGATTCCGCACTTGCAAATAACCCAGTAGTTCAGTGCAGTAAAGTATATGTTCGATATTTTGTTTGTTCACCCAAATTTTAATCAAATACTTTTGTTCTGGCAACATACTCTGTGTTTTTACATAACAACAAACCGGTAATTTATATATAACAAATATTTTTGTTGCATAAATGTTTTTTAAATTTTTTTTTTATAATGCATATAATATTGGAATGCTAAAATCTTATAAATATTGTAAAGAGGTATCACTAACATGAAAAAGGAGTGAAGTTAGAGAAACAGGTTTATTTAGTTGTTAAAAAATTAGGCATTATATACCTCTTATTGTTGTTCCAGCCAATTATATATTTTTTAAACAAAAACTTAATAGTCATATGAATGTACCAAGACGTTAGGTAACATTTGTTGACCACTGTTCATAAATCAGTTGCTTATGCTAAAGATATTTTAATGATGTCGAAAACTAGAAAAGGGTTTGGCCAAACAAATTAATGCATAGTTTTGCTTGGGAAGTAGGCATATAGGCTACTTGATGTAACAGCAGCTAGACGGTATGAACAGAATACTTTTAAGTCGAAACAAAAGCTTCCTAACTAAATGTGTATTGTACCAGCTACCAGCAACAGAATATTGTTTCTTACGTGCGCTGCCGGCCAAGTTCGTTGATCTGTATCAGATATCCCGAAAGCCCAATTTCCACTGGAGCGAACGGAAGCAAAGAAGTACGAACGAACATCAGCGAACTGAGCATTCGTTTGGGTGGATATGGTTTGTGAGCGCCAACATTATCCCTATTCATTTCGCTCATGTTCGGTTCTCATTCGCTGATGATCTGTCCGTGATCGGTCTTTCAAAGAAAATTCGTGTTCGTTATCGGCTTGTGTTAGCTTCAGTCCAAACAGGAAATGAAATGTTTATTGTGGCTTGCACATTTTGAGTAAAACTTATCCACGGTATTGTTTATACCTGTGTCTGGGCTGTTCGCAGCAGTGAAAAGTAGAGTATTTTGAAGAAAGTACTTAATGCTTAATATAAGAATATGGAACGTACAAGTGCCTGTAAGCTGCCGCAAACCAAGTATACGCTTACTACAGAAAATATGCCGGTACAGCTGATGAGAAGGCATAACGAAGTTTACAACTATACATGGGCTAGAAGAGTTCTATCTCTATGGGTGACGTTTCAATAAAATTTCGTACATCCAAATATTTTTTTTTATTCCTTGATGTGCATCGCAATTTTTTAAGTACTTGCAATGCATTCTAATGACAGTTTATCAGTTTTCCTTCCACGCTATCCTCTAAACATAATCAACTTAAAACATTTTGCTCAAGTACACTTAAAACACAAAACGTGTCAAAAACCCAAAACTCATATAAGGAAGAAGCAAAGTGGTCTCCAATGGATCACTGCGTCCGACAGCACAACATGCAGAACTCATTTAAAATTAGTACAGACATTACCAGAATTGTCAGAAAAGCACTATTTATGTCGCATAGCAAAGAAGAAAGATTATAGTTTGTTACACTATCAAATATTTGATAGGATTTACTACTTATTTTAATATCTGTAAAATCTAATGAATTGAATTAAAACGCAAGCGAATTTACGTTCTGTATGCTCTGGAAAGCACATTTTGCAAAAAAGTAATGAAGCGAGACCTTCAGAATCTAATTGTATGTAATGAAAATAAATAATGTTTACAAATATTTTTAATAATTTATTTTATGTGCGTTCATTTTAGCCACGGAAGTTATAGTTTTATTACTGTAATGAATGTATATATAATCAATGATTAAAAATATTGTTTTGGCATTTAAGTACCCATACTTTATTTCATACAATCTAAGTAGTTAATTACACTATGGGACGAAGGTTACTTGCACATCGTAATTCTGAAGTATAGAAAATGGTAAACAACCATAATTTTTAATTAAAAGAATATTCTATTGAATTAATTTGTTTTTAACATTTAAATAAGTACATTATATTAAAAAATTTTACAGTGTTACAAAATACCTTCTTTCACATATAACACAAATCGTACTTTTCAGACTATTTTGGTTGAGTGAGTCTACTACTTTTTAATAAGTTCTGCATATTGTATTGTTCGCTATAGTGCTTCGATTGGCAGCCATTCAGCTTCTTGTCAAACGTCTCGTGTACAAAGAGGTCATTAGAGGCGGGAGAAATTACTTAGACAAGTATGGCCGTGCAAAGAATCAGCTATGAGTTGGCATTAAGAAATGATCCCCTAATTGCCCTGGAGTAATTTCTGTAAACCGAAATCAGGATTCCAGGCCGGGAATCGAAGCAGATCTCTCCGGAATGAGAATCCAACATGGCATCACTGTGACACCTCGCTCACTACCAACAAATACTGGAACACTCGCGAACCTTCTGTTTGTTCCGTCCCGTTGATGCTCGTTCGCGCTTGTTTTGTCTTTTGTTCGCTTCCGAGGAAATCTAGTTCAGCAGTTAAATTCAAAATTTAAATAAAGCCAGGCGCATGCGTATTTGACCGAAATAAATATTACTGTAAAAACCGTTATATATAAGCATTTTAAAGATAAATAGATGTTTCGTGTTTATTCAAACAAATGAAAAGCTCAACGTAATATGCATTTAAAAGTAAGACGGGGTTTTCTTAAAAATTTTTTAGGAAATATGCTTACAAGATGTTATAGTCTAATTGATTTATTGTAACAACATGCCGATGTTACGTCTCACAAAATTACTTATTTTTGCGTTAGAGCTGCATATAACACATTAGTGTTTGAGGCGACCAATGCAGGTAGCGGGCACGTTCTCGGTGGAATGCGCCCCACTACCGGAAATTACGTATGTTGTATATATTTCGACTACAAGGACCTTGTATATTGTCCTAACACCCTTGCTTACGTTTCTCGGTGCGCTATCTAAGCCGCTTTTTTTCCCCCCACTGTGCGCAGAAGTTTTTCTAGCACTAGTTGCTGCTCTACCACGGTACGTCATGACTGGATTTTATTGAGTGATTTTGTTTGGCTACGGGACTCAAACTTCACGCGAGTCAAAATTTTACGCCGTCGCATATCTTAGTCCAATGGTCATAATTCATGAAGTGTCATTGCTCATGCTTTCAGATAGCAGTAATAAGTTACTTATAAAATTAATTTTCAGCCTTTTCCCTTTATGACGTTACGTTATCGTTAGTCCGTCTTAGACATACAAATAAATACCACCTTGTCTGTTCAGACAAATAATTATTCTCATTTCGCCACTAGGGTGGTATGTGGTGCCGTCTGCGCCGTGCCGACGGCTACTGTTCCAGCCAGACAGCATGCGTATTCATGAAGTGTTTATCTTGGCCGCGGCTAATGTACCGGCTGACAACACCCACATCGGCGTGGCGTAATGGCGTGGAAGGCTGTCATTCTGAGCAGCCCCGCCCCTGGTTCGCGGCCGCCGCAGCCTGCGCGCATTTCCACCCCGAGATAAATTGTGCCGTGGATAACCGCGCGCCGAGAGATATCCATCATGTCGCCGACGTGTTTGCCGCCGCGACAAGTAATTCTCGGGTGAGGACGCCCGGCGCCGTGATAAGACCTGCGTTCACATCGGGATGACGGCGAAGTACCCAGGAGATCGGTCATGCGAGAAAAAGGATATTTCATACCAGCTTGTTTGCTTTTGTTCGCCCGAATGTATAATTAAGGTCGTGAAACGGCGTAGCGCCATATAAAGAATTTCTTGAACAAAATGTAGCTTTTAAAAAAATTAAGTTATGGGAATTTTTTAAAAATAGTTTTGTTATTTTGATAACGCACTGTTTCACCCTGCTGAAACGATTTCGTAGTAGTTGTCAGCATTGTTAACTATAACGAATATTTTGTTAAAGAACGTATAAAATTGCAAAAAATTTAATAATATAAAAGTTTTAATTAACCTTAATGTAGTTAAAGTGGAAGTGCAACATTTGAGCTATCGCCTAGTTATAAACTTTTAGGCTTTTTACTAAAAGTTTTATTAAAAAGTAAAAAATAAATAAATAAAATATTGTAAGACTTAGATTTTTCTATAGTATTTTTTTTTTTTAAATTGTTGTTCGCAGCTTTTAACCAGATAGAACCATTGTAGTTTGTAAGTGCTACTTAACTTTTGGGTAGCCATGTACGAGAGATTTTAAATGTGAACTTCAACAGGAGTAGAATGATTTGGGGGAGTTGGCGACATCGGCGTCTGGCGTGGAGCATCGGAGCTGCTTGACCTTGATCCGGTGACCTTTGACCTTGAAAACCCAACAAATCTCACAAAATAAATAATATAAATATATAAAGGATTTGAAATGTTTTTATTTAAATATGTATAATTAAAAATATAATTATTACCGGAGGTCCTTCGGCCTCATGCCTAGCAGACGACTGACCCCCACCACCAATTGCTATTGGCTGTTTAGTCGGCAGATCTCCACCCTCACCACCCCTCATCTATATTCATTCTATCGTTAGCAAACAAATTGGTTTTCTCATTTGTCATTAGTTTATATATTGCTGGAGGATGCCATCTTGGATTTCATATGCTTACTTTTACATCACCGAAATGGTTCTAGTGAATTAATAATCAATATTGCCACCATGTGAGTCGTTGATTTAGCCACTAGGTTGAAACCATATTTGTTTATGTTTTTAAAGTATAGGTTGCTCCATAGGCACCCTCCTTGTTGGATTCTATTTTCAACACATATGTATTTAAGTGTTAGTTTTCAACATAAGAATTTTTATTAAAAATAGTTTTTATATAAAGCGGAGGGGTTTTAAAAATAAATAAAACACAATATATTTGTTTACACAAAATTAATTGTACAAATAATAAAATATACATGATCAGCAAAAAATCAATAATTTTTATTAATCTTTTTTGAACAGAGTCCAATTACATATTATTTTCTTCTGCGTGTCTTCAATTATGTTTTTAGGATATCTCGCAAAATGCTGAACAATTCACCTATGGTGGTAAGCAGCAGCGCTACGAAGGGTTGTACAAATCGCATGGCCACTGCAAAGACCTTCGTCACAAGCAGCAATACTTGTATCCGATTCATCGTCCATTGCATTATCATTGCAGTGTAGACTGGGCCCCTCATTGATCGAAGCCTCGATCACTGTAGTACCAACATCTGGCTCATCGACACCAGGTCTGCTGGTGAGGGAACCAGCATCAGCAGCCTCGGGAGTACACCTTGCTGGGTGACGACAGCGATGTCGGCGAGTAGGGGCCAGCTCATTTCAGGAGCTGGAGGCATATTCATCGGAAGGTGCAGCATCGTCTTTCGTGGAACTGCTAATGGTCGCATGGTGCTACGAGACGTTCTCCGACTTCTGGTCGTCTGGTTCGAGGCTTCAATAGTCTCGACTAGTGGCTGCGAGATTCCCTCTTGCGATCCGTGGCGATCGCATTCGTGCATGCAGAAAAAGACACTACATCTTCGATGCTGGCAGAAAGATGTATTGCTGGACGTATGTGAAAGACAGCACACTTTCCATGCTCGCAACATCATATGAGCTGCTGGCCTGGTTCGTACACCAGGGGAAGGTGCGAAAATCTTTAATGCTGCATGCTGTTACCATCACAACTCTCTGTGTACGTGCGTAGGTAGCCGGTGTCCCAATAGCTGTATTCGATGGTAGAGTGACTGGGTGTGACACTCACATAAACATTCGAGGGTGAAATGCATACATCTTCGTCTGGTGTCTGGGGGCCAACTGAAGGTGGAGAGATGCTCCTTATATATGCACATGAAGAAAGGTCGAAAACTTCACGTCGATACGGACGATCTCGTTTCTACTCGTAGGCAGCCTTTTCCCTGTCCAAGGAAGAGGTGCACTATTTGTGCAGCAGCTACATGTTCTTCGGTGCCGTGTGTAGACCCAGTTAGGTTGTGACCTGTCGCAGATATGACGATGTGACTCGCCATACTTTTGAAAGAGTTGGCGAAGTGAAGGACTTCCATACTCAGCCTGTACATCGATAATCTCCACTTCAAATTTACACAAGTCGCTAAGCCATATTTCCTGCTCAGGTCCAGCTACATAAATCGGGCCTTCGGGTACAGCGTCAGCTAGTCGCGCAGCTCATTTTCCATCTGATGGTATTGAATCTTGCCTTCGTCCCATTCAAGTCCATGGTAGTACTTGCTCAGCCAGGTGTTTGTTTTATTGCTCTTCTCATCCAAGGTTTCAAGGGGTATAGAGGTAGGAAGTTGTGGGTTCGTGTTTTACCATCATCGTCATTGGTCACTGCGATCTCTTTGAGCACGAAGCCATTTTGGCTCTGGAAACCCTGCAGATTACAGTACATCTTGAAGCTGACGATGCTCAAAGGTGACTAAACCGTTCTAGTGTGTGAACAGTTATATTTATGTATTCTCACCTGCTCTCATGTCAGTATTTTGATTGTCTTATCTTGGAAATTGTACAATACAAGGTGGTCGTAAAGTATCAGGCAGAATGCATATGTGTTTGCAAGTATATTTCTATGTGTCGTAAATTCGATCCTGCAGTCTATTAATCTGAAGGCAATACACTCGTCCTGTTTACTCGTATCGAATACCACGAGTGGGGCCAAAATCTTGAAAGTATCAGGGCTTAATATTTTACCTTGGTTTCTCAGAAGCAGAGCTGGACTTCACTATCCAGTTGATGCGCTGTCTTGCTGACAATCTGGGATATGTCTCTATACTCCACGACCTGATAGCTACATAAATGTTTTTACCATCTGCCACCTTCTCTAGCATCTTTATACATCCAGCATTGCTCAACTGCACATGATATAGCATACATTCGATAGACTAGTTTCAATTACACTGCCTCCAGGTTTTCTCCTGCACCCACGATTGTGTCCACATGCGTATTGGCTAGGAGCAGTACCAGTTCCTCCTTCGAATTGAAGATAATTCGTTTGTGGTCTTCGGAAAATCCCAATAGCATGGAGAGTGGAATGCACACTTCCAACTTACCTCCAGGGTATATAGGAACTCTCTTAGTCTTCTCCGATTCCTCAGCCTGCCATCTTGGCTGCAGACAGCTCATTTGGTGTGAGTGAAAGGTAATTTTTGATAGCTGAGGTTATGCCCATATCTCATAACCGGTCTACCTGGACACCGTTGAGAAAATATGTGATGCGATCGATCAGCTGAAGAATTCCCTTGCTTGTTATTTTCGTTGATGCTGGGTTTGTTCTATCTTATTTCGTCAGTGTCTCCCTAATTCGCAGAAAAGACTTGCATAAAGAGAGCAGATATCTTGGTGTCGGACCGCTACCCGAACTTCCGATGGTAGTGTGTATGGTCCGATCAGGAAGGGTTGGTACGCATGCAGTTCCACCATCATTACACTGTCTTCAAAAACCACCGACTCTTCGAGGTTTAGGTAATCTTCCATGGTTGAAGTCTTGACTGCAGAGGAAAATCTCGCTAGCATGTGTTAACTTCTTCGAGACTTGCAGAATTCTGATTGCAGGTTTTGCATGACACTTTTGCTTTATTGCTTCTGATTGTAGTAAATCTTATTCCGATCTTCTCAAATGCATGCATATGGTGATTTATTCGTTTCGAAAGTTCATACTCTCCGTTTTGGTCGACGACTGTCACGACCACCTCGTGTGCTCTCTTCGCGATGACCGGAATGTAATTGATGCTTTGTAGTGCTACAACCAGTTTAAATCCTGGAGAGACGATAGGCGAAAACTCTTGAAGCATATTGCTTGGCCTGGCATTGGGGTATGTGCCACTTGCTAAATTGCAGTTTATTCGTATCACATTGACCAGCAAGATGTTTACAGGCTGCGACGATTCGTGTCTTTTGCCAGCTTCATAGATCCATGATTTCCACCCCAGCATCAGTCATATACTATCCAGTTTCATAAAGTCGATATCTTTCCCTTGTAGTTAGAATTCTGTGTTGGGGACAGCAAATCTTCAATGTACCTTGCAATTTCGTCTATTTCATGAGAGCCTATGGGTAGCGACACCTCATGGAAAACATTACCACTTTTCACAAGGTACAGCTTGCAGTTTTTTCATCGATGTTCAGTTTCGCATTGTAGGTTTGAAAATCGACAATGCATATGCACCATTCCCTCTCCAGGTTGAGCGGTGGAAAGTGTACCGCATGCAACTTATTGCTACGACCTATCAAGGTAAGCATTATCGTCATAACTGACAGTTTCCTCACTATGTATAGCTATTTTATGCGATTACTTTTACGAGCGAACCAATAAGCGAAGACACAAATGTCCATAATTCCATGTGTTAGGTATCTGCTCTGTTTCATAATTGCACATTAGTTTGGTATATTTCAGGTACGCTTGCAGTTCTGGTGGAGGATGCAAATTCCTAAAACTGTCATAGTCTGCATGTTTGCCCCATTTTATGTAGGCTACAGAGTGCGCACTGGGCCGAGCTGCCATGTCTATATTAAATATGGCACATTCCTCTCTCTTGGCAAAGAATTTCTCTCCCGTGAAATGTGGTATTTCCAATTTGTGTGTAAACAGTTCACATTCCACATTCGTCAGAAGTCGTTTCGGTAGAGATTTCATTAACACCTCTTCCTGCTGTGTTGCTTTTGCACACTTCCACCTCCTACTGGATATGGCCTTAGGTGGAGGCCATGGCCATTTTTTTACCTTTGGCGATAGCTTCCATATTTGCATTCTGTCTTTGTGCCTCGGACAACTGCTTCTGTTCATTCGATGCTGTGTTGACGGTTTGGACGATATGGCTAGTGGCTCCGATTAAACCCTCGAGGGCCCCAAGTGTCTGCAAAAGTAATGGAAAATCCACCAGTAGATGTTTTATTGACCTTGCATCCTTTTATTCCTTTTGTCACTGCTTTTCATTTCACTTGCGCCTTTATCTTGATCTCTGTATCTGTTCCCATTTTAATATGTGCTCTTTTCTTGCTCTTATCTCNCATTTCACTTGCGCCTTTATCTTGATCTCTGTATCTGTTCCCATTTTAATATGTGCTCTTTTCTTGCTCTTATCTGTCATTCCCATCTTCACCTTGGCCTTTATCATGTTGGATACGCCCCAGGAGGCTATTTTTTCACTGAGTGTGGTGCCTGATGATTTTCTTATTTCGTCGACCTTCTATGCAAGTATCTTGTCTGCGTAGTGCCTGGCTTGCAAATCCTTGTTAAGGGACTAAGCGATATCGTGCTCCTTGCACGCCTCGTCCAGTGTGTTGATACCNGCCTGGCTTGCAAATCCTTGTTAAGGGACTAAGCGATATCGTGCTCCTTGCACGCCTCGTCCAGTGTGTTGATACCTGTGTCACCATGTGACAGAGTATTTTAACTAACTTGGTTCCCGTCCCACAGAACCTGTATCCGGGAATATGCAGCTCGAATGGTAGAGTGTTGATCAGTGTATCGACGATCCCACTTCCAGCTATATGGTCTTGCCTCTTCGAGGCATCGTGGGGAACGGACTGAGAAAACTATAAATACACTTATTTTATACTTTTTTGATTCAGTACNGCCTCTTCGAGGCATCGTGGGGAACGGACTGAGAAAACTATAAATACACTTATTTTATACTTTTTTGATTCAGTACTATTCTAGATGCGGAACAGCATGGACACAAAGTACTAATGATGCATCTGTTTTGTCGCTTCTGCTGTAAAGCATTTACAGCTTTTCGCACCATGCGTCAACATGAAATAACGACCCGCAGGATGAAAACTTCAAGTATGTCATTTCAATGCAAATATTGTTGAGAACAGTTTACTTTGAGGGATGTTTTAAAGATTCNATGAAAACTTCAAGTATGTCATTTCAATGCAAATATTGTTGAGAACAGTTTACTTTGAGGGATGTTTTAAAGATTCTGGCATGGAAACATATTTCCGAATACAGTGATATCCATCATCGCCACACCATCAAATTGCGGGAAAGCATGTGCTTCATTGAGCCTGTTGAAAGAAGATAATGGCCTTCGTTTCGAGAATGTGTACCTATATTCAAAATCGCTCCATGAACCGAAATACCAACGACTGGCACAAGTACTGCAGGCCATGGATGATGTGGGTTATTTATTTTGCAGTAATAATGAAGCCATTGTGCCTCCTAGCGAAGCATTCGCAAACTCGATATTTGTATTCGATGACATTGCCTGCGAGAAACAAAAGTTCATCAAGGAGTACTTTAGCATGGTGACATGCGAAGGTGGACTGCGTGTACTTCGGCCAGACTTATTCGCACATACCGAAACACCTACTTTCTCAAGGGTCTGAATAATGTTCCCATCCATGGTGGTTTCTACACATAGGAGATCCAGTCTACGAAGTTTCCAGACATTTCTTGGGTCGAGAAGTTGCTGATACGACGTAAGGGAAGGGTGTAGGTCAAGTGGTGGGGTTTCCTACCTGCTTTAATTCCTGGGTCGCTGAAGCGGACATCGAGCGGTGACCACTGAAGATTGCAATTAATGTACCATTGTATTTGTGTTTTCTCATTTTGTGTATTAGAAATAAAAAATAGTTTTTATTAAAATAAGTTGTGTTTTATTAATTTTATAAACCCTTCCGCTTTATATAAAAACTATTTTTAATAAAATTACTTATATTGACAAATATAACAAAACCAATTAAATATTACAGTTTACTTATTTTACAGGAATAGTCAATGTCACCATTCGGTACAGGCCGATAGCAGGCAGCATAATCTAGAAATTAACGCCATCTATGTGTTCAAAATAGAATCCAACATGGAGGGTGCCGAAAGTACAACATGTACTTTAAAAACATAAGCAAATATGGTTGCCACCTGGTGGCACCTCCTAGGTGATGGAAAAATAAACATGTGAAATCCAAGCTGGCTTCCTCCAGCAAAGTATAAACAAATGACACGAAAAAAACAAGATAGCTGCATACGATGGAATGATTATTGGTGAGGGGTGGTGGGGGTTGAGAACTGCCGACTAATCGGCCAATAGCAATTGGTGGTGGGGGTAATTCGTCTGCTGGATATGGTGCTTGGGGTTGGGGTCCTCCGGAAATGTTAGTTTTTAAAAATAAATATTCATAAATTAAAATTTTTATTAATACATTTTTAGTTGATAAATTATTAGTACTTTTTCAAATATTTTTTGAGGTTAAATGTCATTAGGTCAAGGTCAAATGTCAAGGTAACCGACATCCAACATGGCGGATGGCGCTGGCCGACCAGAATGACAGAGCATGAACAGCTCCGACGCTCCACGCCAGATGACGATGGCGTCAACTCTTCAAAATCATTCTACTTACACGTTTTATGCTATTGATTCAAAGACGGTCTATTACCACAACGCTGCAACAGTATTCGCGTTCGTTTAAATCTTAAAATATTAATTCTTTACGTAATATACAATTTACGTAGGTTTTCAGTCACATGCTACAAAGAAACTTTTTGTTCGTTCGTGAAATCCCCGTTAAGTTCTTGGAATTTTTTCTTCATGTTTTATCTCGATTCATTCTTCCGGGTCGCTTTAAATTATCCCAAATTATGTTGCAATGTTACGACCAATCATAACCACTGTTACGAAACTTTTCAAGCTTTGGGGTAGGCCTACCTTTTTGAACATGTAAAAATTTTTGGGAATACTTTTAATGCGATGGGAGTGCTTTCTAAATGTGCGGTGATTTAATTTTAATTTATTGCTTAAATGATTGACTTCGAATTATTACCAGTAAAATGCATGCCAGCCTATGTCGCTGAAGATGGATCACAGACTGACTATGGAATTACCAAATATAATACTGAATATAGCTATTCCGTAAAACTCCAGGTGGTATAGACTCATTACATTCATATGCCTACCATATTATTTTTAATTATGGCAGTGGCAAATCTCGGAAATTCCTATGAAAGAAAATAGTGTCTAAAGGTTTGTCTCATCTTTTATCAAACAGTACGTCATCATCTCCATTTTACAGCGGGTGGTGCAGTGGTCAGACTACTCGCTTACCACAATGGCGAACCTGGTTCGATTCCCGGCGGGTCGCTCCCGGATTTCCGCATGTGGGAATCGTGCCGGACGATGCCGCTTGTTGGCGAATTTTCTCGGGGACCTCCTGTTTTCCCCGCGCTTTCATTCCGGCACTGCTCCATACTCACCTCATTTTACCCTCGTCGGCTCTCGAGACCTTGATGTTAAGAGCAACCTAAATCTCTTCACTCGCTCACTCACAATCACTAATAACACCACCATCGTCGTCATCATCATCATCATCATCATCATCATCATCATCTGTAACGAGCATAACCCTACGTGTATTTATTTTGAGATGAGTCAATTCGCTCTTTATTTACTATATGCGTCATTGAGTGTAAACAGTATTTCAGGAGTGAAGCAATAAGGAGTTTTCTCCGTGTTGTTAGTTCCGTCACTCGTGGCGCTATCGTGGGTCGAGTCAAGTAAGTTATGCTAGCTGTTGCTCCTGTCTCCCCTTCCACATGGTACACCATAGTGTACCATATATTTGACCCCCTTATAAGTGGAGCGACGTTTAGAATTAAGTCCTTTCAAGACTCTAAAATTAATGTAGTACAATTGAGCATATTACGTGCTTTTTCGTTTTGCTATGACACATAGTCCAACAAAGTAGTACAAATGCGGAAATTTAGTTTTTAAATATAGAATAAAACGAAATATCGGAATTTTAAATTTATATAATATTTATTACCAATCTTGAAATTGGACACAATTGGACACAATTTATACGGTAGGCCACAGCTTAAAACAATTGTGCACGAAACTACATGGAAATTTCTACGCGGTTCCTGCCTGTTAGACCTTATAACAGGTAGCACACATGGGCTGTGTTATATTTCAGTGCAATGTGCCCTTCATCACTTATCCTTGATCCTTTCTCTTGTCATGAGCCCTTGCCCTTTATGAGAAATATTCGTTTGTAAATTCGGACCCCAGTGTTCGTTTCCACTTCGAGTTTTATTCGGTCGAATTTCACTATATTCTAGTTTCATTTGTCTTTGTGACGGTAGCAAGTGTTTTCCACGGCCGCGCAGAGTTGTAAACACTACCATACACACACACGAATTTTATATTTCAACCAGTTGTCCATCGGAGAATGAAATAGGGCTCTAGAAGGTCAAGTGTCTTGTGCCCTTGGCTGAAGGGGACATTCCAGTGTGCATAATGTGTCCTTTATGTGACTTAATGGCCCTTGCTGTGAATTCGAAGAGCGACAATGTGACGTTACATCCGGTATGCACTTTTTCCAAAGCCAAGTAAGAGCCCTTTGCTGNTGAATGGTTGTTATTATATAGTCATTGAGGGCGTATTTTAAAAACTGTGGCCCATTAGCAAACATGGTTGGATTCTAACTTGCCCTAAAATTCATTCGCAACGTTTTTCGTGTCCTAAAAATAGCCCTTCATTTTGTGAGAGTACCGTCTGGCTAGGTGTATTTAGGGTGCTCGAGACCTTGAACTGCGGAAACGTAGAAGCGAACGAGCCTCGTGCAAGCTCATCGCCTCCACGCACACGGCACAGAACTGGTATACTACTTTCACATGAATGTAAAAAAGCTGAGTGTATTTTATACAGTTTTGTTTAGTACAATAGTAGGTCTCTTCTCAATAAATGCTGTAAGAGGATGCCATGCTCCACTTGCTTTTAATTATACATACGAGTTTACGTATATAAGGAAGAACTGACTTATAAATCAACGCCCAGCCGCAACCATTGGACCTAGAAACATGACATTTTGAGGAAACATTCACTAGGTAATGTAGGCAGATACTAAGGAGCGATTTTGGAAGATTCAACCCCTAAAGGGGTGAGGGTTTAAAGTTTGAATGGAGAAAAAATATTAGACTGTCCTATTAACTCTAGACTTTTTGATAGCACTATAAAAATAAATAATTTGACACATGGCTAACAGTTTCTTAGAAACAATCCAATAGCAAAACGGTTGTATTCATAAAAATGTTAAATAACATTATTTACAAAGAAGTATTGCAAAGGAAACGCGAATTCCACGCGGACAAATTCGCAGGCAAAATCTAGTCTTCTATAAGCCCTATACATGAAATTAGCCGTTCTTTTCATACCGGATGTTACATTTACACGCCATCTAGGTAAAATATTTTGTAATTTAAAATCATTGTCTTATTTTTTTGTACGGGTATTTTTAAAATAGAAGTATTTTTATTCATACCAGAAGTTTCAGTGTTTGTAAATGAAAAGGTTTTTCAGCCGCAGCCACTCAAAGGGGTGTATCGGTTGTGATCAGAAAGGTGCTCGCCTGCTGAGACGTAGTCATATATTTTAAAAACTTTTTAAATTATGCAAGAGTATTTAGCGATATACTATTAACATTGTTGATGAAAGTTTAAGCGAGCATATTTTGTATGATTTCAAGACGAAATAATTATGTTTAGCACAAAACAATATATTCTCTGTATCCGACGTGACATAACTGGTCAGATATCAATAACATAAAACTTAATTAATGCAAACAGCTATTTTTATTCATGTTGAAAAATATTGAAACAGATATTATTAGTTTAAGTTTGAAAACCACTTAAACTAAACTATAATAATTTTAACGAAGACTGTAAGAAACATTATTGATAAAAATATAATCCTATTGACCAAAATTTCCAGCTACATAAAAAGGAAACAAAGCTAACATTGAAACCTAAGTAGTGTAAAGAGGATCCGTCTATTATTATTTACAGATTAAAAAAATGTATTATTAAAATATTACAGCGTATTACATAAAGTGATAGTTCGTATACACCTACACACATTTATAAAATAAATAGATAAATAAATAAATGAGAGGAGTTCCTCTAAAACTGCCGTTATGTCATGAAGAGAAACTATTTTTTTTTATCAGTTTCGCTAATCATAATTTGCTTTTCCCCTTTACAATAGCTCTTCATAAAAACCACTACGAAATCCTCATCTTTCTGGACCTCACTCTGACACACTCCAGCATACCGAAACTCATTACCTTTTGTGTAAGTGAACTGCGCTAGTACATTAACTTCTTGGTACTACTTCACCTGTTTCTCGTATGTTTGCTCAATCTCATCTTCTGTAAGTTATTTGCTTGTTCCGCAGTTTTGAACAGCTTCAGATTCTTCATTAGAGTTATCTGTGTATACTTTCTAGCGGTGACGCAATTTTTAAAATAATCGTATAAAATGAAGGAGTTCCTGAATGTTTTTGCAGCAGGTCTATCTGTCGTTGCAGAAAGACAACATCCTCGATATTTGTTATCGTGTCGCAGTGTGGAATCGGTTGATCGTTGCGTCAGTAGCTCGCACGTGGCGGCCATCGCTATTTGTTAATTTCTTCGTCTGCCGCAGCTTCCCGTCTGAGGCCCCGCCAACCCCCCGTGAATAATACGCGTGCCTGTGCTATTATGCGCACGACGCCTGTTAACTATTATTGCCCCTTCGCGGGAATCTGGCGCGCGTCGTGTCGAAATTCAATGCCCGTGTGTTTTCTCTCTCGCAGCCGCACTCTCTCGATCGCGTTATTGCAGGCGTCCAGTAATTTAATTAAACCCGTCCCGGCGNCGTCGCCACTTCCCCTTCTGGTACGTACTTCGCTCTGCCGTGCTTCCACCAGCCATCGTGTTCCCAATACGTATGGAGAATCACTTATCGATTGTGCCGCTGGGTTTTGCTGTCCAGCCGCTTATTTCGTCCGGTGGGAAGAGTTCAGAAATATATATAGTCTGCACCAAAATAAATCCTTGTTTTTTTTTTTTTTTTGTGAAGAGATGGTTTAGGAGATAACATGGGTGCCATTAGCGAGGGTTATGTGTTATTCTACTCAAGTTGGGAAGATAAATGGTAATAGTTCGGCAAATACAATTTTTCGCCACCAGGTTGCACTGATTTTGCATGTATACAGTTTTTTTTTTTTAGCTATTCAGGTAAACAAATGGGATTTATTATCATTATTATTTCTAAATCCTCTGATTTGTATTACTTTCGTAAATAATGATCCTTGTTCTTCGCACTGCAGGGAGAACGAACAATGTCAATATTTTGTTTAATATTGGGGTCGTAAAACGGATTTAGCAAAACGTATTACGCAATTTCTTTCAATACACGTGACAACGAAATCGAAAATGCATTTTGATGTCACTAATTTCGACCTTAAATTAGTAAAATTTTGCGTTAAAATAAGCGTTTTTACGAAAACTCAGTGGCAAACACGATCGTACTTTAACGTTTACTCTTCTAATCAGCATTAGAGATCATGAATAATAGTTACATAAGTTAATAGTAAATAGTTTGGCACAGGCAAGTATATACATCACAATTCGAGCCAAAAAAGAACTTTATCATACAGAAATATAAAATTTCTCTATAAATCGTTGGTTTAAAAGTGATCTCTTTGGTGATTTCTTGTAAATTTTTCTGTGGTAATTTTTCCATTGACAAACTCTCCCATAAGGAATTTCGTTCCGTTCCCAACCTGAGTGGAATACCCCTTAACATGGTTTTACCGTATTTTGTGGCGCTGTGCTTGTGTTGGGAATTTTCTTCGGTTAGGTGGTATTTTACTATCTTTACTGCCAGTAGTCATGTAAACATCTGCATTAACTCGTACTCATCATAAACACACGTTCAGTCTGTATCTTGCCATCATTTGTAATGTCTTTCACTCACGTATCCAGTCCAATAGTCCATCCTGCTAGTCGCACCTTCACTGCGCTGATGCTCGCAGTCGCAAATTTTCCTTCCGCTGCGCTGGTCGTTTAACGGCGTTACTCGTTGCTCTTCCAGCTTGTCGTCTATAGCTTAACGTCGCACAATCGCCCAGGCTCCGGACTCTCATAAACTCTCGGCTAGGAGGCCCTTCGCACTTGTATACTATCTGGGAGGTTCAACCCACTCTGAGCCACGCTGAAACTAGGGTAGTAGTAATGATCAGAACATTACTTCAATGATATCTCAAAGACACACCCAAGGTCGGAAGCGGCACGCGCTCTGATAAGCATAACAGGCACCCTTTGTAAACATTCCTTTGTGAAAAGCCGCTCTGTCTACGGTTGCAACTAATAGCGCGCGCGCCCATAAATCATCCGTGTCTCGTACGCTCACAGAACGGCCGCCTGTAACAATATTAAAGGTAGAGGGATGGGAATTTCACGTATTATTTGGCGACAAGCTAAACTCGACAGTCCTTTGTGTACTCTAACCCTATTTTAACTGTTAATTAGTTGATGCTCCAGTTATACGCCGGGGCAAGTAGCATAGGATTCGGTCCTCTTTTCCTTGCATTTTGGGGGGTGGCATGCAAGCTGTGATCCAATTGAAAAAGAAAGTGAAATGTACATTGGTTTTAAGTCCAGCTTTCTCTCAAATAAATACGCGAAATTTCCGAGTATCCACTTATAAGGAAAACGCATTAAAGAAAGTCTAGTTTTTTTTATTATTACTTTCACAGTGACATATTATGCTCTGTTAACAGTACCAAATTTGCCGCAAATTTTGTCTTCATGCACAAATGAAGAAAAACTGATTTATCCTGATTGCATTTTTGTTCTTTTTTTGTTGTAGTTGCAGTAAAATCAAATATTTCGTGTAATAAATCTTACTTTAAAAGTTTTAAAGCAGTATTGTTGAAGTTCAATTTCATTGACATTAAGAACCTTGTCACGAAATTGTGAGGCTTGTTTAACAGTTTAACAGTGTGCAAGGTTAACAGTTGTTTTTTATGATAGTGTTTATGTCAAATTCAAAAATTCACAGCTTACGACGCCCATGGTAGATAATATAATATACAAGGTGGATATGAACTCTTATTTTTTTTCGACAAACTTCGGCAGGTAATTCCTCTTCGAAAACTGGTCGAAAATATACAAATATATACAGGTTGTTCCCAAATTTATGTGAAGTAATCGGGGAGTGGATAGTTCACTCCAAAACATCACAAAATGCTCTTATCAACACATGTCCTAAAAAGGATAGTTTACGAGTTACAGAACTTCCAACATTGTACGACATGCATTGGTAATAGTCGATATTTTACTAGGTGGGCCTGTTAATGCGGTCAACTGGAAATGTGTTAGTTTTATTACCTGTCCCATTGCGCTCTTGACAGACAGCCGACTTACGTCGAATGCCATGTGCTAAGAACCCCGGATCTCAATACTTTGGACTATTATAACTCGGCAACGTCAACAAAATATCTGGAAAGAATGCGGTCGCCGGTCTTGACCTTGCGCAAGGAGGTAGGACGGAGGCGGGGAAGGCCTAGTGAGCCAATCACAAGGAAGCAACAGTGTCACCGATACCTATTGTATAACCTGCGCGCATGTAAAGCAAACAGGTCAGTCTTGCGGGAGGTATGCACTAAAGAGTAAAGGTCCTTTCATACCATCAAATATTCATTTAATTCCATTACTTGAATACAATTTATTGAACAAAAGAAATCTCTTCACTTGCCTTGCTTGCAATGAATTGCGTGCAATAAGCTTTCAAGTGTCCACATGGAAATTTTTAAAAGTATCTACACGAAAATAATTTGTTAAACCCCAACAAATTTTCTTCATTTTATTGCACATTTCTTTTTAAAATATACGCGTCCTCATTTTGTAAAAACTTTTAATGTGTGCACACAATACTATTATTATGAGAGTACTTCCATTTATACTGCCAGAAAAGCTGTGACCGGCGATTGAAATTTTGGATTCAAGAAAATTTAGACTATGTTCTAAACGAAAATCTTATAGGAAAACGAGACATTCAAGAAATTAACCGCCCCCCCCCCTTGGTCATGACGTTTTTATGACGTGATAGCATTCAATGAATTGATTAAAAAAAAAAATTAAGGTACTGTGAAGGAAAATGTGATCGTGTGAAAGGGTTTTAAGTCGTAGGATGTTCGTGTAAAAAACCTCCTACTATTCACAGTGAAGTCCTGTAAATTATTGGTAACGTAATTGCGTTTTTGATAACGAGAAAGTTTCTGGAAGACATACTTATCCCATTGAAAATGCCACTAAACGAGCAGCAGCTGCGACAGGGAAATCGGAGGCGAAAATATGTAAAATACCTATCGAAATGAATGTATCAAAACTAAGATAAAAAAAAAGTAAATACACTAGGTTAAAAACTAAAGACGAGTTGCAGAAAATTAGTTTGGGGTGATTTTTACTTTGCATTGTTCGACGCACAATTTAAATCTTTTATGTCCACAGAAAAGAAGAACCTACTTTAAAAAAGTTACTGTCTGTACTACGAAAATAAATAGCTCAAGGTAAACAATATTGCTTATGAAGAAGAAATATCTAAAGCCGAACTGCTTCACGCTGTTAAATGCTAACGCCCGGCTCCCAAGTATTTAACAGACGAACTTCTTAAACCGTCTACGAAGTAGTCAGGCTGCCGCCATATCATACAATTTGAATGCAATTGAATGTATCTGGAGCACTGTCAAGTCTCGTGCAGCTGATGAAAATGTATCGCAAAGACTCGACTAGATAAAGGCGTTTACAGACGAGTCTATAAACATTATTTCAGGAAAAGACTGAAAATCAGCTGTGTCAAATGTAAAAAGAGAAGCAGGAGAATATTGGAAAAACAATCGTAGCACGGAAGAAGAAATAAAAAAAAAATTGTTATAAGTGTGGAAGGTGACAGCGATAGTGACAGTGAAAGCGAGTTGCCATGATGACAGCAACTGTCTTCAAAGCAATGCTAGCAATTGTAGTGAAAACCTTAAGGTGCACCCTCAAGAGTTGCAGAAGTTGGAAAGATATCGGCATGTTTTAAACGACGCGACGGTGATGTGATTAACTGTGAACATTTACAGCTTCACTGGTGTTTGGAGTGATGTGTAAAATAATATGTATGTTTTCAAGTTGCGCCTTTTGAGGCGTCTTATTGTGTAAAACAATTCACTCTTATGGGATACGGATTTCACGCAACATTTCTGAACTTGTATGCCTTTATCATCATCTTCCTTGTGGTAACAGTTTCAATCATATTTATATGATTCCAGTTTTGCTCCTATCGATTATTTTTGTCTCAATAAAATTTTCGTACCATTTTCAAGAAATATTTTTAATCGTATTTGCAAGCATGTCTGTTTATGCACTTTAAAACAGCATAATTTAAAAGTAAAACATGATAACAAGGCTTAAATAAAATACATACTTTGAACGCAATTTATTGTTATCACAAAATATATTTAAATGCGAATAATTTTCGTACATCCATACAAATGAATTTAAATCAGCGTTTACTGTGCATATTATTAATAAGCTTTATATTTGTAGCTTGTCCTCTCTTGTATTTATTGCTCAACACCAGGCAGATGTTTTCCTGTCACTGCAACAAATCTATCTTTATTCGCTGAAAATTGTAAATGGTCTATTGATATAATAATCTTATTTGCCTCGAATACACATTATAACAAATGTCACTGTGCTGTCTGTATACTCGGGGAGCATTAATCAATTAAAACCTCGTATGCCCTGTGATAACGATAGGGAAACCACACTACCTCTTTTAACATTTCTGAGTGTGTCGCAGACGGTCGGTAGTAGTTTCTACTGAGTGTACCTGTCTTCCCCGCCGCGCGACACGCGAGGATTGTAAGAGCTGCACCTTCCCCTCACGGGATCGTTTGTTAATTTGGTCTTATAATACCTGTGGGGGCATCTCAAGGCCATTGTCTACGCAACCTCAGTTCCGGACATAGTGTTTCACCAGCAAGTGGAACAAGGTTGCCAGCAGTTAGGCTACGTGCAATTACAGAAGTATTTCTAAGTTTCAGATAGTCAATGACCGGCGTGTTCTAACGTGCATTCAGGCACATGGCGGACATTTTAAGCACTTCATGTAGAGTGACGTATCACTGCTGGTACATGAACATGGCTGCAACTACTCGAACTGGAACGTGTCAGTAAGAGTATTACTAATACATTCAGTATGACATTGGAATGTCTTTAACTCGGAAACTATCGACTTAGGACGTATGTTTATACAGGACGTATGTTTATTGGGACATTTTGTGTTTGAGAAAAAAAAAAGGGGGGGGGGTTATCCACTCCCCAATTACTTCCCACATATTTGAGAACATCCAGTATGAGGCCTATAACATAATTCTATTCCGGAAGTGTGTAACCATCCTTGAAAATATAGCTAAATCAGACGTTTGGTGCTCATAACACACAGCCAGAATGAGAAACAAATATGAGTTTCTGGATAATGTATTATTGAACGATGAAGTGCAAACCATAAAAAAATTGGCTGCGGATATCAGCCCCCTTCCAAAAAACGGATATACTGCAACCCCACGTGGTGTTACGATTGCAACACCAGCCACGCAGTGCGCTCAGAAGAAAGGCCGTCAGCGGCAGCCTACTAAGGAGATTAGGTCAGCATGAGCATCACTGCGAAAGCATCGATCGGCAAAAAACCTGCAAGTTGGGTCGTAATAATTAGGTCTGGCTGAAACCGAAGGATGGCCATCAGCTGACAACCATAACTCCGCCCACGCAATGCTATCGGCGAATATGAAGGAGTTGCAACATACTTACTGGAGAGGTGCGAAAAGAGTGGTCTGGGGATCCGAACCAGGGAGGGTATTCTTGGGGCGTCAGCGACGTGAGGCGGAAACAAGACGGTGGGGCTCCGATCTCTCTGGCTCTTCAGGGATGAGTTTTTCAGGGGAAAGAGAGCAATTTCAACCCAACCCTCCCCTAACCTGTTCCCGAGGACTCGTAATAGTTTTACTTAGCTATTAAATAGTATTGGTACCCCTAATAATTCTTTTAATCACCCTTTCCCTCCTGTCTTCCTTTAAGTTGTAGGGTCGCCTTACGTGGCATCCACAACAGAGGGCATTTACTATGAGTCATTTTTTGGTAGTTCCCTGCAGATTAATCGATCATACATATTGAAAAAAAGTTCGCCATGAGTTTTAACCCTACACGCAATATTTCCTAGAAATTAATACATAATTGAATTCAACATTTGCAGTGTTAGATCATAATGTATTGATTTCTCGAAAACGGCGGCGTTTAGCGTTAAATACCAAGAGAGCTATTTCATTTACCATGTATGGTAGATTACTAAGAGACCAAAATATCGCACAGTTACATTTTTATATGTACAAATGGGATTCAAACTCATTCATTTTTATGGATGGGGGTTGATAACTGCACCCAATTTTCTTATGGTTTCACATCGTCTTTCAATAATCCATTATCCATAGCCTCAGATATTTTTTTTTCATTCTGGCTGCGTTACAAGCAAAAATCGTCAGCTTTAGCTACATTTTCTAGGGTGATTACACATTTCCAGAATATAATTAGGCTAAAGGTCGCATATATACATATTTCCGACGTATTTTTTGACGAGGAATTACTTACCGATGTTTGTCTGTAGAGTTAATTTTCACCCTGCATTGTCTCTATCTGCGTGAAAATTCAGGCACCAATGAGAGTTCGTTCCTGATTGGCACAATACCCAGCCAATCGGGGAAGAAGTAATTGGTGATTGGCCACAGTTTGGGCATATAAGAAAGCATCATTTTCCCATCGTAAGCCTGTTCAGGAAGTGGCAACTGCGGTGACCGCGTAAAATCTGTGAACCTGACTTCAGCGCGGATGAATCTCTAGAGTCAAATACTTCCATACATTGGCCACGAAAGAGAACGAACTTCAGGGAGAGAAATGATATATAATGATGATGTGAGCAACTACGTCGTAATAACCTTAAGACGTAGTGTTAGTTTTGGTAGTTTGTTGATATTTCTCATAAACGGGTATATAGTAACAAGTTTTTGATAAGAGTTATGTAATGAACACTATATAAAAGAGATTTATTTAACATTAAGGTTGTACAATTTTATTTGAATATAAATATGATTGAATATGAACGGGGCGTGATATACTAATATACTGAAATATTAAATGATATAATTTTATAAAGATTTAACAAGCCACGTTTTGAGTAAAGCCTAATTGGAGTGTCCGCACCTTGTTCATGATTCCGGAGACTGATTAAGATGACGGAAGTCGACGGCCGGACACACCCATCTTCAGTGGTCTTCTCGTTCCAATGGCCCGACGACAAAAGACACCGCCCACGGACTACATTGCCCTATATCGGCTGCGTAGTCCCCGTTTACTGGCCGGTGGAGGGGGATTCTGTGGTTTACGATTCCATAACTAATTTCAGCGATCACGGCCCATGTCAGAGATAAATAAGGGAAGGTGTGATCAGGTTGGCCGCTCAGTTAAGGGCCTGACCACACCTCGTAACAGTAGGTTTAACCTCTTTTACAGAATTTCTTCGCTTTCGCGTAATTTTGGATTCAGAGTAATTAATGACAATGTTCTGTTATCGAAAGTTTACGTTTTACAAGCTGTTTAATATTTTTGTACTTAATTTTAATTGTGTATTATCTGCTAGTTGTAAATAGTCAGAAACATATTTATATTTTTTTTCAAATTTGCAAGCAGGAAATGACACAGAGTGAAAATTAGATACAAAAGTATTAAACAACTATTAATTTATACATTTTCTGTAATCAAACCTTTCATATAATACCTCTGAAACTCAAATTATAACATGAAAACGAAGAATTTCTGCATAACAGGCGAAGCCGAGCCGTAATGTCTTTCTGTTGAAGCAAAGCGGTAGCAATGGCTAACATACCTATCGTACTCTCGAAAATGGCTAGTATTCAGCGATCTATTGGGATTGTAATCCAGTGATTTCTTTTTTGAATGCATCGCCGTGGTGGCACCTTGGGTTACTTGTTATTAATGTAGTTCCGTGTTTTTAATATTATATTCCCTGTGTTAAAATTGTTGTCTGTGGTCTGTAGATACGTAGTTTATTACCGAGTGTGTCTCTTTGGCCACACGCGATTCGCGTTGTCTTGCAAATTCTTCGACAGCCAGTGTGTGCCGACACAGTCTGCATGTAATCACATTTTTGCAGCTTAAAAAAAAACAGACGGTATCCATCGATTCCACACGGTAAGTTTCATTGCACATAACTTGGACTATAGTGGAAGTCGTACAGCAATTAGTAGGGGGCCTCTTCAGTAACCTGGAAGCATTTACGCTGTTATTTTACATTAAGCCAGCTACAGCCATTGCGAAGTCCTGTAGTCTATTTCGTGTAGTGTTTTAGATTATAAACATTTGTTTCGCAGAAAATGTTTTTTTAGCTGTTAATTTGACGACATTTTCATTACAAAAAAAGGTGCGCCTCAAACTTCCAAACAGAATATAGGAAACCACAATCGTTGCGTTCACTAATGCTAAAAAATGTTATTTCATGTTGGTTAAATATGGACGAGTGTGGAGATTCACCGAATAATTGCTATGTGTTTTAGAACGCAAGGGACATGACGAGGCTTTTTAATGAAATGCCTAAATGAAATATCAGTTTAAAATTTCTGGACGTCAGATGCAAGTTAACGACGGAGATTCACAAAATAGCAACACACAATGTATTTATTTTCAATTTGAACTTCTACGTCTTCGAATATTAAAGCTGAATTGATTTATCTTCATTTGTTGGTCTAGATTACACTGCTAGGGGATTCTTTCTGAAAGTAAAACTGATAACAGCAAATAAATGCCCCTTTTCCTGCTCCTCATGGTTTAATTTTGTGCAGAAGGTCAGATTAATTCGGGCAGCAGGGATGTCTTTGTTTATAGAGACGCTTTGTACATTAGCTAAAGTCAAGACTATTTGTACAACTTCTATGGTAAATCTGGTTAGCTGTCCATTTAACAATGTCCGTTACCCTGTCCGTAACTGTGTGTATTCCAATGCAATGACTGGAGTCCGTTCAGTAATGTTAGGAGCTAGTAATCGGAAGNCCCTGTCCGTAACTGTGTGTATTCCAATGCAATGACTGGAGTCCGTTCAGTAATGTTAGGAGCTAGTAATCGGAAGTTGTAAAACGTCTCTTTAGGGGTGAAATGTTTAGATGGATTGCTAGATCGCCACTGATATTGTTTTTTAGACTCATACGAGTAGGGACTATTTATTTTATAACTCGTTTTTTGTTAGTCCTGCTGTTAGGAACCGAAATTCCTACTTGTTACGCGAACATCGTCCCATATATCTGTAAAACAAACAAATACTAATAAAAACAGATTTCAGCGGCCGCACTTTATTTTTTCACTTTAGTTACACTTCAAGGCATGTAAATGCATTCCAGTATAAGTTTGAAATATTTCAGTTATTCTTTACGCACAATTATTATTTTTCGGTAGTACTTTAAAAGTAATCTTACAATCGTGGTGAACTATTGAGACCAACACTATCACAGTGGCACTTGACAGATAAGAAGACAATGTATATGAAACGCCACTGTTCCGAATTTTCACGGCGCTTTAACTTGTAATGAACCTGCATATAGTCAACACCCACATTCGGAAAGGGTATTATTTGTGGCGCCATACTCGGGGGAAAATGTCTAATCATAACCTCGGTTTGATGGCCCTGAACCTATAGCTCACTACATACATTGGTGGAAAAACATTGAAGAACACAAAGTAAACATAGTTCAATCCAAACTGGCTTTACAACACAAGGATATATAGCACACTCTGATCGTGAGTGTAATATCATTACTCGACTGCACTGTTCTGCAGCTATTAGACCACGTGTTTTTTCACAGGTCGTCTGACAATATGGCAAGTGCAGTTGGCTGTGCGGTTCCATTGCGTATGTATCATAGAGTATGTCTGCAGTGCCTGGAGGACGACGGCTACCACCATTTGAACAGTTAAGTGACTTTGAGCCTGGCCATGAAGTGGGACTCCGAAAGGGTGGTTGGACGTTCCACAGAATTGCCACTCACTTTTGGCGTGTCGTGTCAGTGGTTCATCGGTGGTGGATAATATGGGTGACATAGGGTTACCTTAGCCGCCTAGTGCCACCAGTACCACTTCGCTGCACTGATGAGCGCCTGGACAGAACGATCATTCGGGCCTCTCTGACTGACAGAAGAGCAACGCACGTGCACTCAGAGCCACTGTGCCCCCCCCCCTCAAAATGTATCCTTGAACAATGAAGTTGAGTTGAGAGATTTGGGTGNTCAGAGCCACTATGCCCCCCCCCTCAAAATGTATCCTTGAACAATGAAGTTGAGTTGAGAGATTTGGGTGACTCGTAACAACGAGGTCTTAAGAGCCGATCAGGGTGAAATGAGGTGAGAATGGAACAGCGCCGGAATGCAAGGGCTGGGGAAACAGGATATTTCCGAGAAAGCCTGCCGACCAGCGACACTGTCCGGCACGATTCCCACTTGCGGAAATCCTGGAGTGATCCACGAATAATAAACAGTCGATTGTTNGCGGAAATCCTGGAGTGATCCACGAATAATAAACAGTCGATTGTTGGATTCAGATTTACGTTCTCGTGTTCCTCTGGCACGTTTACCCCTGACACCTGCTCATCGTCGCGGACGTCTCCGGTAGTGTCGGAAGAGAGTGTTATGGAGAGGCGAATGTAGATTAGAGGTGATCAGTGATGAGAGACGTTTCTGCCTTGGAAAAAGTTGTGGCTGTGTTTGTCGTATACCTGCGGATGAGAGGAACAATCGATCGTGTATTTGCACTCGCCATACCGGACTAACCCCTGGGGTAATGGTATGGAAGGCCATAAGTGACATTTCCAGATCACCTCTGTATTCGTTCGGGAAGAGCATGACGAGTGCGTCTTACATGCGTTACGTTTTCAATACTGTCCTTTTACCATATCAGCACAAACTACAGAAACCGATTTTCCAGCAGCACGATAACCCACGTCACCATGTCACTTGATATACACTGAAGAGCCAAAGAAACTGGTACACCTGCCTAATATCGTGTAGGGCCCCCGCGAGCACGCAAAAGTGCCTCAAGATGACGTGGCATGGACTCGACAAATGTCTGAAGGTATGCAGGAGGCAATTCACACCATGAATCCTGCAGGGCAGTCCACAAATCCATAGGAGAGCGAGGCGGTGGAGATCTCTTCTGAACAGCACGTTGCAAGGCATCCCAGGTATGCTCAATAATGTTCATGTCTGGTGATTTAGGTGGCCAATGGAAGTGTCTAAAGTCAGAAGAGTGTTCCTGGAGCCACTCGGTAGCAACTCTCGACGTCTGGGGAGTTGCATTGTCCTTCTGGAACTGTCCACGTCCGTCGGAATACACAATGGACATGAATGGGTTCAGGTCATCGGACAAGATGCTTACGTACCTGTCACTTGTTAGACGTATCTAGACGTATCGGGGGTCTCATTCCACACCAAATGCACACGCCCCATACCATGACAGAGCCTCCACCAGCTTGAACAGTACCCTGTTTACATGTAGAGTCCGTGGATTCATGAGGATGTCTCCATACCCGTACACGTCCATCCGCCCGATTCAATTGGAAACGAGACTTGTCAGAGCAGGCAACGTGTTTCCAGTCATCAACAGTCCAATAGCGGTGTTGGCGGGCCCAGGTGAGGCGTAAAACTTTGTTTCGTTAAGTCAACTGTACACGAGTGGGCCTTCGGCTCCGAAAGCCCACATCAATGATGATCCGTTGAATAGTTCGCACTGTGGCACTTGTTGATGCCCCAGCATTGAAATCTGCGCAAATTTGAAAAAGTGTTGCACGTCTGTCACGATTAATGATTATCGTCAGTCATCGTTTGTCCCGTTCGTTCACGATCTTTTACCGGCCGCAGCGATGTCGNAGGTGGCCAATGGAAGTGTCTAAAGTCAGAAGAGTGTTCCTGGAGCCACTCGGTAGCAACTCTCGACGTCTGGGGAGTTGCATTGTCCTTCTGGAACTGTCCACGTCCGTCGGAATACACAATGGACATGAATGGGTNCTCGACGTCTGGGGAGTTGCATTGTCCTTCTGGAACTGTCCACGTCCGTCGGAATACACAATGGACATGAATGGGTCATCGGACAAGATGCTTACGTACCTGTCACTTGTTAGACGTATCTAGACGTATCAGGGGTCTCATTCCACACCAAATGCACACGCCCCATACCATGACAGAGCCTCCACCAGCTTGAACAGTCCCCTGTTTACATGTAGAGTCCATGGATTCATGAGGATGTCTCCATACCCGTACACGTCCATCCGCCCGATTCAATTGGAAACGAGACTTGTCAGAGCAGGCAACGTGTTTCCAGTCATCAACAGTCCAATAGCGGTGTTGGCGGGCCCAGGCGAGGCGTAAAACTTTGTTTCGTTAAGTCAACTGTACACGAGTGGGCCTTCGGCTCCGAAAGCCCACATCAATGATGATCCGTTGAATAGTTCGCACTCTGGCACTTGTTGATGCCCCAGCATTGAAATCTGCGCAAATTTGAAAAAGTGTTGCACGTTTGTCACGATTAATGATTATCGTCAGTCATCGTTTGTCCCGTTCGTTCACGATCTTTTACCGGCCGCAGCGATGTCGNTGTCACGATTAATGATTATCGTCAGTCATCGTTTGTCCCGTTCGTTCACGATCTTTTACCGGCCGCAGCGATGTCGTAGATTTGATGTTTTACCGGATTCCCGATATTCATGGCACACTCGTGAAATGGTCGTACGCGAAAATTCAAATTTTATCGCTACCTCGTAGATGCTATGTCCCATCTCTCGTGCACCGACTATAACACCACGTTCAAACTCANTTCAAATTTTATCGCTACCTCGTAGATGCTATGTCCCATCTCTCGTGCACCGACTATAACACCACGTTCAAACTCGCTTAAATATTGATAACCTGCCATCGTAGCAGCAGTAACTGATGGAGCAACTTCGCCAGACGCTTGGTGTCTTATATNCTTAAATATTGATAACCTGCCATCGTAGCAGCAGTAACTGATGGAGCAACTTCGCCAGACGCTTGGTGTCTTATATATGCGCTGCTGACCGCATCGTGTTACTCTGATTGGTTCCATGCCTCTGTTATTTGCATACTCACGCCTACACCAGTTTTTTTGGCTCTCCAGTGTACATGGTGTGAGCATGCCACCTTGGCCCGCTAGTTCCCTAGAACTCAGCGCTATTGAGCGTGTGTGGGGCATGATGGGACGGTACCAAACATCCAGCCCTGCATCTGCAACGCTCATCTTCCAACACGCCTAGAAGTATAGCTTGTGTGAGGTACCGGATTCCAGAGAGACATTAAGCGTTTGTAAGACAGGTTACATGCCAGAATTGCTGCATGCGTGGCCGTTCGATATGGTTACACTCCTTATTAAGGCGTCTGCTCTGGGTAATTGCATTTAATGTTCTGGATGTCCCATGGACCTGGTGTTTTTGATCAGTTCAACGTACATCCTCTTTTTTCGTGTGTGCTATTTTTGGGGCAGATAAGGGTTGTCCTTAAATGCGTTTTTATTAGTGCATGTGAAGATCCCGACTTCCAGAGCTTCTGTACATCCCAAAATCCAGTTTTCGGCAAACTGCATTATGTATGACATTGGGACCGGCATGGAGGCGTAATATATAATTATTTAAGCAGAGGATAAGCATGCGATCAATCAACCTCCACTTAAAGTTTTCTGAAGAAAAAAAAGTATATTGTTTTACCGCATGCCCTAGGGACCTCAGATTTAACTTACACCTTCACATCAGATATTCACATCTCGCCTGTAGTCTTTATAAATACTAATTTAAAAATCAGTTTATATATTGCGAAGTATATTTTTGCACTTTTACTTTGCTCATATTCAGCAAAAACCTCCCTTCTGTCATTCCTCTTCTCCACTGAATTTTTTGTTGGCGTTCTACCCTTTCGTCTATTATCATTCTAAAATTTATGTACATTCAGCGGTGACGTCTTTTTTTGTATACATAGAAGGAAGCTATTGTCTGTCTCATATAAGTTGGCGAGATTTTGACAGTCAGTGAGTGGAAAATTAATGTATACGAAACAAACAACATGCCATTTACAAAATCCTGTATCAGCTGATGCATGAACGAACAAAAATTAATATTAAATTGGCTCTTCTGAGCGCAACTGCCGACGCACATTATACAAGCAGAAAATATGCGGATAAGAAAGAGTTCTTAGATTAATTAATATATTTTATTTTACGTGCTAATAAAACAGTGGTTTTTGGTGTTACAAATTAAACTTCATACTAAAGTAGTAATATATAGGTGTTCAAAATGAAATGCAGATTAAAACGATTCGTATTAAAATGAAACAACTTCAAACCTTGGGATATCTTTTCTCGTCGTATCCCCACTCTCCATCCATGCTTTCCATACACGCTTGATATTAATTCTAAATGCCTACAGAAATATCGCAGGGTATTGTTGAATTATTATTTCAAATAATTTGACTAAATTNTGATATTAATTCTAAATGCCTACAGAAATATCGCAGGGTATTGTTGAATTATTATTTCAAATAATTTGACTAAATATATTTCAAACTCGTGTCGTTTCAATCCAGTATAGGAGAAAAACCAACTTTTAAAAAGACGGGATAAGGAGGGAGGCCAAAGTGCTGAAACCTGTTGAGAAACGCATTCGGCTCACAAAAGCGGTACCTGCCATGCCATACGCGCCATCTGTCTCTTTCCCGAAGCACTAACTAGCCAGAAAAATATAGCTTTCTTTTGTAAAATACCAAATGTACGAACATTATATACCAATGGTTTTATTTTTCCGCGAGCTCTGTATAATTTTTAAAGTAACATGTTTTTCCGTGTACAGAGATTTTGTTTACTCTTAATTTACCTTTGGGTTGGTAGTCTTTACGTCTACGTCCATTATACGCCATGTTGTTCTGCCGCCCGCTTTGCTAAGTCGTTGGTGAGTTGGCGAATGAAAATGCGTTGTCAAGCAAGTTCCCAAATTTTCTTATTTCAATTCTTAACATATTAGCTACAACGTCCAAAGTGTGATAAGAACTACATTTACCGTCTCGCAAATGTTAACCCAAATTCGCTGTCTAGAATAAATTAAAAAAGAGTTAGCAAAAATTTAATTTTTTGCAAGGTTTTATATTTTTACATTTATAACCTACGAATTTTTTAGGCAGATGTCAGTCTGCAAATACCTTAAAGTTTGTTTAGTATTACAGTACAATGGCAAGTGGATTAGCTGACAGCGTGTTTGTAAAAAATACAGCCTCCACTTGACACACCAGCTGATGGCAAAAGGATACATAAACGAAAAGTAAACATTTGGCGCTACTTTCGTCGAACTGTCAAAATCCTGCCAACTTATATGAGACAGACAGTATGTAGGAAAACCTATACCTGGACTCTAGTTGCAAGGTACAAGGCAGTGTTAATTTTTTACTTCTTGCGGGATAAGCTGAAAAGAGAAACTGAGTGAGGCTTTCAAAAGTGTTCACGTAAACAGTTGACAAAGTGTTACGTGCTGTACGTGTGACGTTCATATATGCCGTCTACCAAACGGAAAGAGCGCTGTAATAAGCTAAAGGAAAATAGTGATGGTATCGAACTCTGAACCTTCCGTGATCAAGGGTGTAGACGAAAGGTCACACGGGACTAAAAATAGATAATGGGAAATTGTTTTCGTGCTGACCGTTTTTACGACCGTTAAATGTGTAGTATTATTTCGTAAAAAATTTTGTATTTTATTTACTCATAACTTTAAGTGTAATTAACAACATAAGCCAAGTTCCCACCTCTTAAGTTACAGGCCGTATCATTTCAGATTTTTTGACACGCATTTTGAATTTTGAGACAGATAATTCTCTTTGTATATTATCAGTTATATAAATTTCATAAAATGAATTTGTTCTTATTTGTTGCAGTTTTTATTTATTTTTAGTTGTTTTACATATAAAAGCAAAAAACCTTTATAGAATACACACGTATATAAACCGATTTAATCATAATCAGTTTTAAGACATCTTTAGCAAGTATTNAAAAACCTTTATAGAATACACACGTATATAAACCGATTTAATCATAATCAGTTTTAAGACATCTTTAGCAAGTATTATTTGCAGACGGACGCAAGAGAGCTTAATGATTGAATATATCTGAAATGTCGTTATAAATAATGTGTCTAAAAGAAAAATTCTTAAAAAATAAGTTTGTAGACGTTTCCTTAGGCAGTGCATTTAATTTCCACCCATCCTCCTCTTGTGTGTTATATCTATTCGTCAGTTAGGTCGTATAAATTAACAATAAACAACTCTGACTTGTTTTTGAGATGTAATGATTGTGTTCCACTCCTAGATTGGCTGTCAGTCACTGTTCTCGTACCGTTGTGGTCCCCGCACGATTCCAGATCACGTTAGCTATGGCACGTGGATAGTGTGGAGTACATTTCGGTGGCGTGGGGTTTTCTCGGCGTCCTTCCACTTTCTCACCCCTCTCGTCCCTTCACACCTGTTCCATCCTTATCGCATCCATTCTCCAGCCGGCAAAGGTGATGTGTTTCCCCACGGAAACAACAGGCAACCTCGCTTGTCGTCATGACTTCTCTCGAGTCACCCATGCTGATCCTGTTTCAAGCGGAAACCATTTTCAAGTGTGTTTTACTGCTCGCAAATTATGAAATTCGAACAGAAAATTACAAGAAAATTAAACAATGCAATCTTTGTTACATATTTGCTTGTTCAGCGTAATGCAATATGTAATAAAAAGTTAGATTACTATGGCCTATCTTCACGTCAACAGACTTACTGAAAATCAGCTAACACAATTTTTTTTATGTATGACTGCAAATACAGCAGTCGAACCAAGGACCTCGCACACCGTAAGCTGGCGCCCAACCAATCAGGCAACTGTCGGCCTTCTCAGTTTCATTGTGGGGGTCGCGGGGGTTGAGCGGTCAACCTGCTCGCCTCCTACCAAGGCGAACCGGGCTCAATCCCCGGCCTCGTCACACCCAGATTTTCGCATATGGGAATCGCGTCGGACGATGCCGCTGGTCGGCGGGTTTTCTCGGGAATCTCCTGTTTCCCCCGCCCTTTCATTCCGGGCTGCTCCATACTCACCAAGCTGACCCTCAACGNGTTTTCTCGGGAATCTCCTGTTTCCCCCGCCCTTTCATTCCGGGCTGCTCCATACTCACCAAGCTGACCCTCAACTGCTCTCAAGACCTCTATGTTAAGAGCAGCCCAAGTCTCTTCACTCACTCAGTGTCATTGTACGTTTATCTCACGGAGTGTTCAGGTTGCGATGTTACAACACGTACATAGTTCGTAATGACTACATTCATAACCCTACTTACGTTGATCGCATTTGAGTACAGAAACGTAATGCACATTTAAGTGTCTGACACTATTTACGTGCATGTGAATAAGTGGTCGTTTTCGCATGCAAGAACCATTTGCNATAGTTCGTAATGACTACATTCATAACCCTACTTACGTTGATCGCATTTGAGTACAGAAACGTAATGCACATTTAAGTGTCTGACACTATTTACGTGCATGTGAATAAGTGGTCGTTTTCGCATGCAAGAACCATTTGCTGACCGACTACGACGGCAGTGGTTTTCTAATTAAGAAGCACTGGACAAACAGGATAAACATATGTGGAGCGATAAGCACGCAGTCATCACATTTATCAGTTGGGTGTGAAGGTTATCTATTATCGCTTTGTCGGGAAGTAGATAACGACCTTCAGTTCAGTCCGTGGCCTGCTTGCATTCAGCTATCCCGCATAGCAAGTGCCGGCTCGCACTCTTTTAGCGGGAGAGGAAAATTTTAGTCACCGCGAAGAGTCTGGTGTGAGTATACTCAGTTTCAAAATTTTGTGCAGTTATTGTGATGATAAGATATTCAAATTTCTGTTAGATTGCAGTATTTTGAAATTTCTCATTTTAAATCCTTTGATGGCTTATAATTAACTTTGTGCATTTAAAACTAAAAATTTTTTACCTTGTTTATAAAATACACAAGTTTTTCGTCATAAGTGTAGGCGACTTTCGTCACGTTTTCAGGACTAACTAAAAACTTTTTAAAATCTTTGCTTATATTTTTTGTATCCCAGTTTGTAGCCTTCGTCCACATGTAAACATACGTAGTAATGTTTTACTTTCACTGTAACATAAATGATCGTGTACTTACTTCGGTAGTAATGAGAAAAATGTGTGATAAACAGTACGTTCTAAATTATAGACTCTGTTGCTATTCTATTTTTGTTATGTGATGAGACATTGCACATTGGAAAATTGTTTATTTACGTTAAGGAATATTGTTGATATCTAAGATACACAAGCAAAATGCTACTTACGTACCAGTTTGTTTTGTGTGAAATGAATGCCGAATAATTTTTCACTTAGCTGAAATTCACGACTCTAACCAAGCTTCACAACCATGCGCAAATTACAGGATTTAAAAACAAAAGCATGAGTCTAATTAAACGAATAACACTGCCATAAAAAATAAATCACTTTGTTTACAGTACATTCACCTTTCAGCTTTAATAAAAAAANTTAAACGAATAACACTGCCATAAAAAATAAATCACTTTGTTTACAGTACATTCACCTTTCAGCTTTAATAAAAAAATATGTTTAAAAAATTAATTGCAATTTTTTAATTAGCATGGCTTTCCTCATATCAGATTAAATTATAGATTNAAAAAATATGTTTAAAAAATTAATTGCAATTTTTTAATTAGCATGGCTTTCCTCATATCAGATTAAATTATAGATTTGCAAAATTTTAGGGTTTGTAAAAGTATTTATTTTTTCAATAGGTGTTATTAAATAAGGAACGTTTTCTCCGCATCTGTCAAGTCACAAGATGGGCGTGAGGGTTGGTATTCCAAACCCTTGGCAAATACAGCGTTGCCATGAACGTAACCTCTCTTCTTCCCGTTCTCCAGTTAAAGTGGAAGAATAAGGAAAAAGAATATTGAAATTTTGTTAGTGGATGTGAGAAAAATACACATAATTGCCCCCACTTCCTTCTGTCACAACAAATAAGTAGAAATAATTTAATATATAAGTGAATGGTTTGACGATCTCTGTCTTCAGATTCATATGAGCAGTGAAAATAAGAGATTAAATTATTCTTATTTACAGTGGAGGTAAGCAGTTGAACCAACATTGAAAAATAAAAACTTGTCATGGTAAGACAAATACTGGAACACTGCACGTTCGTAGGAGATGTTCGAGGTGCCCTTCACAGCATTTATGACCTAGTTCAGTCATGCGCCGTGGCTGTCGTGTTGGTATCAAATAGCACCTTATCCCGGTTCGTATATCTTGCAGCGCAATTGCATTCCACAGATGTTCTCTCTCGTCGTGTGGAACTGTTGTGGATGCAGTGACAGACACTAGGAACTTCTGCTGTGAACGTCTGTGCTCCATTTACCAGGTCAGTAAAACAGCACGGCGTAATGGCAGTCTGACGTGTCCCTCTCACTTTCACTAACGAAACGGTTAAGTTGTTACATAGTTGCTAAGTAGTTAAGCAAGCACTTGCGATGCGAACCTTTAAACATCTTGTGAGGGATTCCTTATTAAAGTAAAAACTTCCTACTGCACTTAATTTCTGGCAGGGGTTTAAGTAAATTAGTTCCACATGTTCACGTCTTATTGCGACATTAGTTTTTGATTTATTTCGGACAAATATAAAACATGCATATTTAATTTAATTGACCGTCGGCGTCCTGTTTCGCTGTCTTGGTGATCATGTAGGCGCAGTTTTTATTGAATCAGTTCCGTGAAGGACTTAATTAATGACAGGAGTATTTTGAAGTGATAATGTATGTTTTTTTTTTNTTTTATTGAATCAGTTCCGTGAAGGACTTAATTAATGACAGGAGTATTTTGAAGTGATAATGTATGTTTTTTTTTTAGTTCAATGAACCTATCACGTAATCAGCGGCTTTGCACCGCGACCCCTGACTTATTCGGGTAACTTCTCAAACGTGAGTCTTCGCCACTCACCGGCTCCTAACGTCCGCCACCCCAAAACTATGGAAGGCAAGGCTGACCAATCACCGTCGTGAAAACTCTTTATTGACTCCTCGTATAATTTGCACGGGCTGACATTAATGCACTTTTAGACTTATACGCCAAACAGNTTTTATTGAATCAGTTCCGTGAAGGACTTAATTAATGACAGGAGTATTTTGAAGTGATAATGTATGTTTTTTTTTAGTTCAATGAACCTATCACGTAATCAGCGGCTTTGCACCGCGACCCCTGACTTTTTGGGTAACTTCTCAAACGTGAGTCTTCGCCACTCACCGGCTCCTAACGTCCGCCACCCCAAAACTATGGAAGGCAAGGCTGACCAATCACCGTCGTGAAAACTCTTTATTGACTCCTCGTATAATTTGCACGGGCTGACATTAATGCACTTTTAGACTTATACGCCAAACAGTTAATATTTATCAAATGAATAAGGGAATTACTTCTCCCTCGTGTTTCTCTCTTACTTTCGTAACCTAGTTGTCTCGGGTCTGGCCTGCAACGTTCACTTAATAACCGGACCGGAGATTGGTTAATTTATCATGACCATTAAATCATCACCTTTCTGCACTTATTCTTGTATCTGGTGCTAAATTTAACACTGCAAGACTTAAGCATATATAAAATTACTATATTACTCAAAATTTTCTAAGAAGATGAATATTTTAAATTTGACTACGATTCTGAATAAATTAATATTTTAATTATATAGTAATACGTACACTAGCCTAGCTTGAATGCGCCATTAAAATTATTTGACCCATGAATTTATTAAAAGTGTGATGATGGGCAATGTTAAGTGTTACACGTAGCGGAAGAATAAGCAGAANTTAAATTTGACTACGATTCTGAATAAATTAATATTTTAATTATATAGTAATACGTACACTAGCCTAGCTTGAATGTGCCATTAAAAACATTTGACCCATGAATTTATTAAAAGTGTGATGATGGGCAATGTTAAGTGTTACACGTAGCGGAAGAATAAGCAGAAGGCTGAAAGTAAAAAAGCTTTGATGCGCTTTATTAGTTCCGACGAACTGTCAAACATAAGTATTTCAATGTAGATTCCGCTAAATCCTTTCACTGTAGCTGTACCGTTAGGAATCGTCCGGCCTAAAGTCCTTCTCTTTAGGTATGTTACAGCGTCCTAATGAAAAATAAGGTAGAAAATGTTTGTACTGCTTATGAGCTGAAGTGATTATCAAGGGACTTATGCACCCCCGAAAATGGAAAATAAAAATCTTTTAATTAAAAATATCAGAAACTACTAGGGATGGAAGAAAACGAATGTGGACAGTATATCACTGAAATAAAATAAAACAACCTTGGGAACTGTTAAGTGGAAGCAACACCCTCCCCCACATTCCATATCCGTAAAAAAAATAATAACTGTGGGTTACAATTGTCACATCCCATTAAATTTTGTACCGCTGAGCATTTAAAGAATTTTGAAGACAGATTATTAAATCACCACGGCCAAATTTACAAGAAACGTAGCCTTCTTCGAAAGAAATCAGCAGAGAGAATTTAACAGAACAGTTCTGTAATGGCATGTTATGGTGGCGACAACCACATTTTAGTACCAGCAACAGAATGTTTTGTAATTCTTTATAATCCAAATTGTTAGCAAAACCATTTAAATATTGTTAAAAGTTATTCTGTTGTGGGAACTATCTCTCCTATAGCAGGAACATTAACCCTCCCCCCCCCCTCCAGAAAATGTTCAATATAGAAATTATACTATCAGTACAAATCACAAACAATAAATTCACACTATTNGGCCAAATTTACAAGAAACGTAGCCTTCTTCGAAAGAAATCAGCAGAGAGAATTTAACAGAACAGTTCTGTAATGGCATGTTATGGTGGCGACAACCAAATTTTAGTACCAGCAACAGAATGTTTTGTAATTCTTTATAATCCAAATTGTTAGCAAAACCATTTAAATATTGTTAAAAGTTATTCTGTTGTGGGAACTATCTCTCCTATAGCAGGAACAGTAACCCTCNAATTGTTAGCAAAACCATTTAAATATTGTTAAAAGTTATTCTGTTGTGGGAACTATCTCTCCTATAGCAGGAACAGTAACCCTCCCCCCCCCTCCAGAAAATGTTCAATATAGAAATTATACTATCAGTACAAATCACAAACAATAAATTCACACTATTCACGTCATTACGTATCCACAACATCGGTCTGCACCCTATCGTTCTTAGAACACAAAATAATTCGTCGCCAGGTTCTGCGTGACATTCTTCGCAGCATCGCTGGAGGAACCCGTCGGAATGCCTCAACCGTACCGTAACGTTACTCTGCAACAATGTTCTTGATGAAACCCCAGAANCTGGAGGAACCCGTCGGAATGCCTCAACCGTACCGTAACGTTACTCTGCAACAATGTTCTTGATGAAACCCCAGACCGAATTGTCACACGTTGTGTGGTCAGGGCTTCGAGGTGGCCAGACAAGTGGAGCTGGTAATGCAGGTGATCCACGGCCATTCCAGCGTTGTGGGAACACCTCATTGAAGTATTCTTGCACCGGAATGGCATAATTGGGAGGCGCACCATCGTGCTGAGACTAGCGGTCCCCGGTGATCCTTTGGCCTTCCAAAAGGGGTATGAAACAGGTCCTTATCATGAGAAGATATTGATGTTGGATGACAGTACCATCAAAGAAATGTGGACCGTAAATCCACAGATAGTGTGACGTCTCTGCATTGTTCCCCTCTTGTTGATGGTCGCCCACTTCTCGGCTTGTCCTTTATGCTACCCATTGAGACGTCTGGGCGTCCCACGTAAGCACCTTACGAGCCACGACCAAAACATTTCCTTATACTGGTGGAAATAATTACGTGCAGCCTGAAAAGGCGAATTATGGCGTTCCTTCACCTTTAAATTAAGTTGGAGGTTTCGTCTTTCGACTTGTAAACCTAGCCATCCTTACTGAAAAATCGACCACCAAACGCCGACAAATGGGTCTGCAGCCCGGCAGCCGGCTGTCTTCGTGAGCGTCAAAATTCATATTGCCAGGCGCAAGGAGTGTCGCCCCTAGCGCTGCCGGCAGGGTGATCACGTGATTCATGACGTCGCTGCGCCTTGATTCGTCCCCTTCCTCAAACGTCGGCGGAGTTGCAAGGCGCACAATAACGAAGACCAGAAAAAAGTAAAAGACTGTTTTTGGTTCCATGCGCATGCCTCAATTTAAATAAAGAATTTAGACTGTATATTATGCTTTAAGCCCACTGATTATGACAATCGCAATGTTGCGATATTTCTTCCCCGATAGAGAAGGGGTGTACAATTCTGATGTATAAAATGGCCAAACTGGGGCCGTCTCGAGGTATTCGACTCCTGTCTACGTCATCATGCATTTGAGATAATTATTGTATTAAGGGACCCTTCTGGTCAAAGCTAATATGAGCATTTAGCGCTCCATATTTTGTGTTAGGTTTTCATGATGAAAAATTTTATAGGCCGGATTGCCTGTGTTTAGTAGACTTTCTTGTCAAGTATAAAGTATTCAATATGCCATAAATATATACGGAAGAAGCCACGTGACTTGTTAATAATGTCATCATCCTAAGGTTTGACTATGCTCATGTAAGAAACTTTTATTTATGCTTTTGTAATATCACTTTAAGGCACAATTTTATGTAACTATTTTTAAAACTGTTTTGGTATAAATTAAGGCCCAAAATTGTACTAAGAAAAAAAAAACAGTTTTAAAAATGAAATTGTACCTGCAATATACCTGAAAGTTGCATATAAGAAATGTTCTATTATATGAAATGAAATGAAAAACATTTTCTTGTTTCACTGGGTGTGTAAAAGGGTTCCTCTAGCAAAGTATACCAGATGTTCTCTCCTATGCCTTTATCTTATTCTGGTTTTAGATGAATGAGGAATTTTGACCTGTTTAAGAGAAAGAATTTGAATTAATAGTTTTCTTACTATTTGTCAATTGCTGAGATGTTGGTGGTTATTGGACTTGGGGCGGTCGGGGTTTTTGCACTTGCACACATAGGCTGCTAGTGACGATACCCTGGGGTCACACGGTAATGAAAAGTTTTTGTTCCCACCGCGAAAGTGTTCTCTGTGAGGTGGCTCACGTCCAAATCACTGCTGGAGGTCCGTACGCACTTGTTCCAAGGTTTGTCCTGTTCCTGACCTTTCATGGACTCAGGCACGTGCAATACTGCGCTTGTCACTGGTATCCGGCATTGTTTACATCAGCAAAATACATCAGTGTACGATCAAAAACAGCACACAGCAGTGTAAGTGTCGTATGTCGGTCCGTATTTCGGGGGGAGGGGGTGTTGGAACTTTGTGCCTACTCTATACAGATAGTTGTGAACTCAATATTACAGTATTGTTACGATAACAGAACAAAATATTTTAAACCGAACAGTGCTGTTTTGTTAACTGCAACAGAATGTTCTGTAGAAATCACCTGGTCTTATTTTTTTTTCTAAAGTTTACATAAAACGTATTGCACCTATCAGTGTCGTGAACTGTTGCGGTGCTTCAAATAGATAGAAAAATTTTTACGTCCTTATAGCACTTAATTTTTACACTGTTCATTTACATAGTATTTATTCATGACAAATTAAAAGTAGTATGTAGCCATTATATTTACAGGAAAATTTAACGTACGTATGAATAGTTTCTATGGAGCTTTATGCCTTTTTTGAGACAGTACGATAGTAGGCCTGCATGTTTGTTCTGTGTACAGTTATTATCAGCAGTTTTGATGCCATACTCATGTTTTTGTTTTGATAAGAAAACTTATGTTCCAGCATTGCCAAACATACGAGAATTGTAATACACAGACACTAGAATATAGGGTTTGTATTAATTGTACGATAACATCTGATCGCATACGCTTTTGTACGAGAATTTCAAGGACCTGCGCTAACAAAAATTACAAAAAAGGAGTGTTATTCCCTAATTGTGAACAAATCTTCTTTTGTAACTGTAACAATTAATATACTCCTCCCCTATCAGATGTAAGAAAAATATTTCTCAATACTTCTGATAGTTTGCTTATCATGCAAATTGTTTTAGCGTTTGACCTGTCCTGATCATTTTAATGGCCGTTACAGTAAATTTTGGGCCCTTGAAAGTTTTGGAAAAACTGTTTGAAATTTTTTAGCTAAAAATTGTGGAACCCTGAAGATGGTCAGGGCTACCATGCCGCTCAGTTATGGCACAGCACAGATTGTTGGCACTACCATATGTTACTGCTGGGTGCACAATCAGCTCTGTAGCGGCATCAGTGCAGCGTTGTAGGTAATACCATACTGTATTGTTGTCAGAACCCTACTCGTTTGTAATCGCAACATTCTATTCTATAGATAGTAATGACCTCACTGATTTGTGACGTACTGACAATTTACAGTATGTTCTGTTGTCGTTTCCATATACCTTTAACAATATTCGTAGGGTAGCCACAGCCAAACAGACTGTTGTCCCTATTTTCACAGTCTTGGAGGGCAGCGGCTGTAGAATTATGGTTACCACAACAATATTTTCTTTCAGTGTTATTGCAACGTTTTAACCATCTCCGTTTCCGTAAAATAGTCTCTTCATAAGGGTAGCCGTTCAATGCCTTGGAGGTAAGCGAATTGAGTAGCTGGGGTGCCGAGGTGTCGTTTTGATTCAATCTTTGTGTTTGAATTGTTGTTCGCTGTTCTATGTCATAAATTACAATTACTACATTTTCAAAGGTACTTATAAAAACAGCTGTTCGAAGTTACCACCGCCTACAGCGATGTGTGTAGTGCAACGCCGTAACACGGACAGTCGTACGCTGTGAAGTGATTGATTCGGATTGTATTGCAGGCTACTTCGATATTTGCCACGAGGTCTTCTGCTGTGTTGACTGGCATCTCGTAGTATCGCGTACTTCATCAAATTTACTCGCGTTATATGTAGAGGAAAATATACCTATTAGTTATATTGGTTAATTCTTGTTATTTGTGAAGTACCTGGAATCCTAGTTTGTCTTTTTTTTTTGCACGTACAACACCTTTGTTAACGTCAAACGATGTACCTGCATATAAAAAATTTAGACCCGATTTTATTATTCACGTACACTTTAATATAAATAAAAGTAACATCTTTGTTAGTTATTGTCGTGCTTTGACATTAAATTAAAGTTTTAGTAAAGGAAAAGTTTGCTGTAAATGGCAATAAAATAGATTTTGTGAGACCGTTACAGGTTTTTAATATTTCATACAGAGGTTCAGTACTCTTATTCACAATTTGTTATTAAAATAATTGTTCTTTGAACCGCATTCTAGTAGGTATTACCTCCCCCTTTCCTCCACCCTTCCCATTTCAGTTACACTCTACTCATGAGATGAACTTGCTAAGATACGGCAAACCATACTATCCACCTGAATAAGTAAGTGCTTTGTAAAAATATGCCGTTTGTATGATAAACGATCTATTTTTGTTTGTTTTCAACTCAATTTCTTTCTTTAATAAATGCACTACGGATTTTGACCATATATAATAAAGTATTGGCGCGTACTGATTTACATTGCTGTATTTCTTCTCTGTTTGGGATTTTAAATGTTACAATAAGTTACTGATGTTACTAATGAGCATACTTTAATCAACATGGGTGCAAATCATTTTTAAATAATTTCTAAAAGCTGAGTTGGTAGGTGGGACTTGTCGTTTCGTTGAAAGCGATGTCATTAGAGATGACACCAGAAACATATACATACAACAGTAGTGGGACAACTACAAATACGCATGTGCCTTACGCGGGACTCGAACGCAGAAAACTTTATACCATAAGCTAGTGTGCGATCAACTGCTTTACGGATCGGATTCTAGCATCAACTTTGAATTTGACCGGTTCCTATGGAATAACTGGTGTAATTTATATTATATTAGTGTTTGTTAATAATTAAAGTGCGAATATATTTTATATTAGTTCACCAAAACTAAACACACAGTGGAGTAATGGTTAGCATGCTGGGCTGTCACTGCAAGGGGCGTAAGTTTATCACTCTGCCACAGGGTGAGATAAATAAACAGTATGCGGCCGACCTATCTTATCGTTGTTTGCTTATTTGAACTGGTGTTTTGCTCAGGAGCGTCATGCTGATATAGGTTATCATTTCCACGTTTTCTCCGGTAAGCATAAGATTTTCATGTCGTATAATGTATTAAATAGCGAAGTAAACGAAAATTTAAAGACTCAGAAAAGTTGAAAATGATGGTAAAACTAATTATTTTTAAGTAAAACTGTTTGACACATTGCAGAAGCATGGCTAGGCATCAGTAGGTCATATGGTGGCTGTGAAGTGGTACATCGATGAGCCATTGCTGTTGTAAGCATATGGGCCATGCTTGGGCAATCTGTGTTCTCCACACCTGGGCCAGTTATGGGCAGAGTATAGCTGGTTCGTGGTGCAACATGAGGACCAGCAATGGTGCCGGGTGCATGCCAGCTGTTGGCCAACTTTTTGCCGGCTTGGCATCCGACTTTAAAACATAAATGGGCCATATGTGTTTTGCTACAGGGGTTCATGTTTTTCATATGACGATCTTCATAAATGGAAGATAAAAAGTTACGAATTAGTACATTTCATGATTGTATACTGCCACTATACAAAGTTAAGCTAAAATAGATTACATGATTTCGCACACTAAGATAAAATGATTGTATAGCCGCCATTCTGAAAATAAGTCTCTGTCACACTTAAATATATATATATAGTTATATATATATATATATTAGTTATATGGCCTACACACAATTTTCGCCAAATTAGGTAACAATGGGTTGATTGTTTCCCGAGATATGATATAAAAACTTAATATTTATTGTGGGGCTAAGTTACAAAATTACAGAGAAATGAGGCTCTGTATAAACAAATTTGATGGTTAAAATTGATACTGTCAGCATACAAAGTTAAGTTGGAATTTGTTTTGTTAGTACAAGATATTTATATAGCCACCATTTTGAAAATAAGAGCCTTGTCTTCCTAAAACACGGCAGTTTACACCATCTGCTGTAGTGCAAATCGTTTGCCAAATTTGGTAGGAATCTGTTCATTGTGTACTGATATGACAAAAAATATTTTTATTTATGTGGTGCTATCTTACAAAATGGCTTACATAAGTTTTAGCGTATGTGATGCTGGTAATAAATACTTTCGGCATACAAAATTTGGTCAAATTTGGTTAAATGGACTAGATAAACCAAATAAACTTAAAATATTTGTATATAACAGTCATTTAAAAAAAAACCACATAATCAAGTTTAATTACTTACGTTTATCTGACCTGTAATAGTATTACTTGCATGCCAAATAGAGTGAGAATTGCTAGTTTTCCAGATATAATGTAAAAATTTTTTTAAATTTTTTTAAATCCCCCCCCATTTTGTACTATTTTCCAAGATGTTTGACTGACAACAGTATCCAATTCGAAATTTAATGCTTACACGAAGAACTTATAGCATACAAAATTTGTTTTGAATCGGTTTAATGGTTCCTGAGATATATCACTTTAAATATTAAAATGGCCGCCATTTTGAAAGTAAGTGCCCAGTGTGGTCGAAAGCTATAAAAGTCAGTTGTCCCTACCAAGTACTCTGTGTGTACTGAGTTTGGTAAAATTATATTCACGTATTCAAAAATTGAAAAAAGGGGGCACACGCAGTCAGTCACACATACTGACACGCACTGACACACGCAGGAAAGCGATCTTATAAGCGTTTTTTTTCCTTCGGAAAGTAGGCTAAAAAGTCGCATCAAACATAAAAGTGGATTTTATTTTTATACTAGCGATTCTGCGATGCAATTCTCCGTTTCATAAAACTTCAGTGCATTTTAACAGTTCTCGAAAAGAAGTGCGGCCACGATGTGTCGCTCCGCCACGGCTGTTCTGTAGGTGATGAAAACTATCTTTTTAAAGAAACTACGAATCCACTGGCAGGCATTTGAAAGACTGATAACTTCAGTTCATTACTTAGGCAGGCTACTATAGCTGGTTGCCATTCCCAACTGTTTTATTTTGGCTAAGCCACCTAATATACCAGCTAGGGTTTCAATTTATATTATTGATGGGGTGGGGAATTCTAGTTTATCGTCTTTCTTGAAACGTGATTGTTTTGCGGTTCTTCGCTGTTAGTACCGACGCGAAAAATAACTCAACACATAAAAGTTTTTGTATTTTTTATATAATGAGCTGCACTAAAAGTTCGTTAATTTAGGCCACGTATATTTTAAAACCTCCCGCAAGAACAAAACGCTACAAATACGTCACTGTTAATACCGATGTACGAAATGCAGAATGTAAACTTTTTCAGCAAATGTAACTTTACACGTAAAAATCATTCGAGTTCCAATAAATTTAAGTTAGAGTAAAACAGGGTTCTTATTAAAGGCAAAATAAGTTTCAACTATTCTAACAACAATTAAAAAACCATTATTTACAAAAAAAAAAACACTTACTGTTCACTTCGTAATTCCTAAATACGTGGCAAGCTTTGGATGATTAGGTACTTCACTAAAATCACTTTTGTCGGCCACTTATACGAAGTAATTTATTTGCTAACTTATTCAATCAACAAAACACTTCTTCTATTTCTTGAAAGCAACTAATTTAAATTCCATAACGTAAATACTTTGTCGCTCGCGCTTCGCGATGGTCGAGCAAAATGGTGAACCACAGCACATAACAAACCCTTTCACAAAGCGGCAGGCACGTGTCGGGAATTAATTTCACTGAGGAGACTGTTCTAAAAAGGCTTCTAGGACGAACAACATTTAATTAAATACGCAAATAAAAAAATAATTAACTGTATATATAATATTGCGACACCACCGCCAGCAAAGAAAATTCTCGCATATAGATAAATAATGACGGAAGATAGCTCAATGACAATTTCATTTCACCGGGCGGGTGGAGACGTTTCACATAACCGTAATGTTTGCGTGCTCCACCATAATATTTCTAAATGTTATTAAAGCCTTTACTCTATAACTCAGAAAAGTTACACATTAATCCATGATCATAATTTTAACAATTAACGTTGTGGTAATTATTAGATTTTTACATTATCGTTTTTATTGTCGAGTGCTATTTTCTTTTATAATCATTGCAAAGATCGCCAATATAATAACACGCATCCCGCAACAACCATAAACTCACAAAGTACTTTGAAGATGTGGCGTGGTTACATGCTCTGTAGGTTGGTCACAATCTTTGTCAAATTTTACTGAAGTTATATGAAACAGAGATTTTAGTCTACTTTGTTTGCTGAGGGCATGTGTATAACTATTTTCCCATTTGTTTTGAATAAATGCATGCCTTGCGATATTACTGTTGTTACATAACTTCTTGGCGACCAGTGTGGCCGAAATCGTGAATGTGTATTTTCTCACAGTGGCGTAACTAGGGGCTTGTAGGACCCTTTCAAACTTCTGTGGTGCGCTGGGACGCTAATGTAATTATTGTAGATGCAGTATTTCATTATTACCAATCACAAGTCGAAAGCATGTATGAGTTATTTCAGGTATAGGCTGTTCGCGGTAAAGTGAGAACTTCTGAAATCAACATTGGAAAAATGTCACTGCCCCTACCAGCGTATATTTTAACGGGCACACTGACTGGCATGCGGCGAGTAAAGTTTGCAATAACGGAGGGAAAGTTGTTCCATGTCGTAAAGTTGAATTAAGAGTGAGAGATAAACAGTTGTAAATACTGAAATGGTTTCTTTTTAGTGCATATAAGAGTAAGAACTAGAAAAATTTTCAAATAACTGACAGTTTCCTTTTACCGACGCAGGAATAAAGTGATAAGTTCCTCGTTAATGCTAATTTTATATAATGGTGGAAGAATACACAATACGCATAGAAGTAGATCTTAAACAGGGATTTCAACAGTGCTCAGTTTACCGTGAACAGTGTATAATAATTTAGTGCCTTTACAGAGACACTTCTGCAACTTTCTTTCTAAAGCTTTGACGTTGCATGCAATACTGAGCTTGGTACACAAATCATCACATGAGATCACTTTGTCGCGTGCTCCTACTTGGACTAGAAAGAATGTCGTTACAAATACAAGATCTTAAAAGTAAAACATTAAAAAGCAAACATTTCCCAAAAAAACACGGGTTTGTTTTGAAATCGTAAGCAACGGTTTTATTATAAGTATTTTAGTTTTCGTTGATTCACTTAAAAAATGTTGGTGGCAATTCTTGGGACATACCTACAACCTCCCTCCATGTTGTAGTGAATTTCTGCCAAATAATAGGTTTGTACACTGCGTGCCCTTTAAATTGACAAACTTGGTTCCGTTCGCGGTCTTGAAACGCGTGAGCTGTAAGGTCGACTCTTCCTCATTCACAACTTGCCTTATCGCCTTTTTACGCGCAAGACACTCGACTGGCGTGCAGTCTTTCCGCCGGGTCTCGACTGAACTGACTTGAGTGACCCTCAATTTCTATTGCACGCAAATAAAGATAAAAGTATGATGCGTGGTTTTTTAAGACAACGCTGAAGTGCCTGTATAGAAAATTTAGCAGCTAGAACCGATTCTGAAAACACTCATTTTTGCCATTTTCATTCCCAAAAATAATCCTTGGCGTTCACTTGAGAACTTGAAATTTGACCTCCAGCACGAAAAGTTTCTTAAAATATTATCGAATTTTCACACTACTACAAAATATCCAACAGTTTTTTANTTATTGATGGGGTGGGGAATTCTAGTTTATCGTCTTTCTTGAAACGTGATTGTTTTTGTTAGTACCAAGGCGGGTTAGTTCCAGAAAGCCTGCCAGCCAACTGTAATGTGTACCACGTTTCCCACATGCGAAAATACGGGTGACCCCGCCGGGAATCGAACCCGATCCACGTTGATGGAAGGTGGTTAGTCTGACTACTACACCACTGCGGCCCCTTCATGACCTTTAAGTTGATATTTTTTCAGCGTGGAAATTGTATCAGCTATATTTATTTCGACCGCAGTTCTCCAAAATAGGACACACATGCTGAAGCAACGTCCGCACTGTTTCGTGTTCCCAAAAAACAACCTGCAGTTTTTAGAAAGCAGAAAACTCCGTGTAAACAGGACTACAGGCTGTTTCTTGTTTAATAATAGAGTTTGCGATATGCAGTAGAATGCTACTGTATACCAGAGAGTAGAATGAAAACTTCAAGCACTTCGATTTTGAACATCTTCTGTGAAAGAAGTTACGTTCTGACGCAGCACCATCCACATCCAAAAGCCAGATATTTTTTTTTGCAGTAATATATATCAGTTTTAATAAACTCTAAATGGGTATGTTAGTGAAACACGTTGTTGAAATTACAAGTAGTGCAGTCAAGTCACTGAATTTGATTTAGTGACATATTCGACTACGTACTTATCATGCATATCCGTTATAAACATGTAACTTGTGTGATAAAAGACGCTTGAAAGCACGCGATGTAAAATAGTTTATGACGATTTTTCCTTAAGATTTCTTCAGACTTGACGTAGGCTGATCGTATAAGTGAGACTTTTTTTTGGATTCATTCAAAAAAATACTGGGACGAGAAACACTAAAATGGCTGAATATCTTCCCGGACTCAGGTGTGCTGATATTTCCGATATCTTGATATAGCGTCGTTTTCTAAGAACGTTCAGCGCCTCGTATCGTTCCAGTGGAGCTATCTTTACCTTTTCGCGGAATTCAATTTTCCCTGCAAAAACTTACCTCACACCAAAGTATATTGTGTTCAATTTCGTGGTGACTTTCTGCGCAGTCTGTGCTCCGTCTGTTAAATTTCACATTCCATTGAAATACGATTTTTACGCAAAGGACTGTGGCTGCATGTACGTAGTTCGATTTCTGCATAAGAATAATTTACCGATTTTATAACACTATCACTTTGTAGTGGGGCAGCAATTGAATTATTATGTCGTAATGTTTGTGTTTGTTCTTACTTATTCGAAGCGATGAACTGCTGTATTGGCCGGAGGATTATATATTTACTTACACACGCAAAATATGTAGAAATTGATTCTCTTGGAATAAAACTTGTCGCAATACTTTCAGAGAATTTTTTGTTTAATGAGTTTTGAATTATAATTTAGGTAAGACAGTGAAAGTTTTTGTTTATTATCTTCTNTCTTTTCACGAATTTTGTGCTTGTTACGCTTGTTTTCAACTTTAATACATTTTTTGCTATTAAACTGCTCCTTTACTCGCACAGTCATTGTGCCTGCTTCATCTTTTACCAGTAGCCATATTTATGGATTTTTTTCCCTCGTTTAACTCGTCCGTAACGTTCGTAGGGAGGTTAGTTTTATTAGTTTAGTTGCAAAAAACTGTTTAGAGATATTTGTCGACCAATAACACAAATGCATTTCTTTTTAAAAGTATAATATATAGTAGGCCTCGGTTAAGAACAGCATTTGCACCAGTTAATGGAAATTATAACGAGCGACAGGCAAGTTGTAGGATACTTAATAAGACTATCAAATAAATTAATTAGAAACTGTATTTCCACTATTGTACTAACTGAAGACGTGGTTACTGTCAGATGTGGTCTTACTGGCATCAGTATTTGATATATAATTCAGTTTTAAATATAATTACGATGAGCGTCTTAGAATGACCAGTGGTCTGATGTATGTAAAGTAAAAAAATAGTGTTACTTTTGTCGTTTTATTTATTGAAACTTAATTATAGTTCATTTGTAACGTGAGATTTTATTATAGTTTCAAGGAATTACGATAGGTTTAATTTAAATTTGATTGTANTTATAGTTCATTTGTAACGTGAGATTTTATTATAGTTTCAAGGAATTACGATAGGTTTAATTTAAATTTGATTGTAATTTGTGTTTCAACCAGCTATTATTCAAATACTTGTGTTTTAATTGTGGAGGTACAAGGTCATTAAGCAGTTAAAAGTACAAGTGGATAATGTCCAATTCCAAAGTAAATAAGCGTTCAAATATAATGTGTAAGTTTTATTTTTAAAAAAATTTAATTTTTAGTAAAAAAAAAATTAATGGAAGGTGGTGTAGTGCTTAGACTACTCGCCTCCAACCAAGGCGGACCGGGTTCGATTCCCCGACGGGATCGCTCCCGAATTTTTGCACGTGGGAATCATGCTGGACGATGCCACTGGTTGGCGGGTTTTCTCGGGGATCTCCCGTTTCCCTTGCTATAGCATTCCGGCGCTGCTCCATACTCACCTCGCTTCATCCTCATCGGCTTTCAAGACCGCGATGTCAAGAGTCGCCCAAATCTCTCCACACCATTTCATGGTCATTAAGTAACTAATGCTAAAATAACAAAGTATTTAATCCCTCATTATCCTACAGTTCTCTCATTCATTCTGTGATGATGACTGTAGTTGCAAGTAACATGAGTGCAACAGAAGGGAACATACCCAAATAAATTCATGTTTGTATTTCTGTATTAGTTTATGCATTTTNAGTAACATGAGTGCAACAGAAGGGAACATACCCAAATAAATTCATGTTTGTATTTCTGTATTAGTTTATGCATTTTAACTATAACAATTAGAAGAATACAGAGTAATAGCACTACACAGTCGCTAATTTTCTTTATTCATGTAAAACTATGGTATTTTTATGCTTCATGTAGTCAACTTTAATTTAATGTCAGTTTCGTGTAGCTAGTAGTGCACTGTAAGATTTTTCTCACCCATAAAATAATTACCAGTTGGACTAATTTGGACGTATTGTGCACTGTCTAGTAAAATCTTCATACATAAATTTTGACTGTTTATAATTGTGCTTCAGAATATAAATCAGAGCATCCAGTCATTACTTCATTTCAACTACAGGTTTTAGTTATGTTTATATTTTCCATGAAGAAATCACATAATTTGATGGCTTGCAATTGATTTTGTATTGCTCGTGAAGCAATAGTCGGCGACACCATTACGTTAATTTGTTGTTCGTTAGTGTTTATTTGTCTGTGATATTGTAAAAAAATTTTTTTTGTTATGCACACTTTAAATTTCACGTTTTGTGTCGGTACGTTGGTAACGTCTAAATGCTATGCTTTATTTTGTGTACATTCCGTATTTTTGCTTTCTTTATGTAGGTTATATTCCAAAATTTTTGTGAGATGTTTATTTTAGGAAACACGTCGTTGTTCGTAAACAAGTAGGTTAATACAGGAATATTTTTGTTTTAGGTCCAGACTCGTCATGGGGTTCCTATGGCGTGTGCTGTTCGTCTTGGTGGCGGTGATACAGACAACGAGGGTGGAAGGCAATGGTCCAGTCACCCTGGCACGACTCCCCGGCCGAGAGATCACCGAGTACCGCTCGTTTCGAGATGTCACCGTTCTGCAGTTCTCAATCCCGCATAATGTTCGTCTTGCTTCGTGGGTGTTCAACGCCACTGAACATCGAATGTCGCCCAGCTTGGTAACTCGCTGCCGCTCGCGAGAAGTAAGCCTGTTCCTCAAACACGGCAGCTACCCCGTCATAAACCCTGATGGTTCCATCTTCCCTGACAACTTCTACACACGCCGAGTTCCATTGTACGACCTGGAGTTCCTCAGCGACTCCGTCGCGGCCGACATAAACATCACGTGCCCTCTGCCAGGGGACTGGTTCGCTGTCGCCTTTCTCAGCTACACCGATCCGAACAACGACCAGATTCTGCAGCAGGGGATCTCACCGAACTGTGTCGCACTCATCCAAGCGAGCGTTGACGTCGTGACTGATGAGCAAATCGTCGAGATAACCCAAGGAGTTTCCACCGCACATGATCTTACACTGGGCGACGTTGGTGGTGATGCCACCTACAGATTTTGGGTGCCCTCTCGGACCTGGCTGTGCGAGGTTGTAGTGACTGTGACTAACTGCGAGAGCATTGCTGCTGAAAGTGGCCTTGGTCACTGTCCAGGTCTGCTTCTGACAGCTAGCAGCGAGTCGCTGCCAGATGTCAGCACGAATTCTAGTATACTTCAAACATCTTGTCGTGACTTCATGACGAATTCTGTGTGTAAGCTGCTTTTTATTCCTTCTGAGAACTCTTGGGCCTATTTGATGATCTCAAACAGCTCTCTTATGAATGGCGATACCCAAACTGCAGTATCTTATACCATAAGTCTGAGTTTTAGTTCCAGTGTACGTTCTGTTATCGGTAATAGTTCTACTTTTGATACAGAATCTAATACAGTTAGTTCTGTTCTGAATGAGTACGTCAGCATGTGGTCGACCGAAACTCGAGTTCCTGTTTTGCGACAGTCGTTTTCTGCGTTCTTTGCTTTCAACTACATGCGCATGGTGTCTGGTGATGACAAAACTGCCTCGTCTATAAATATCACCACAGATACGGTAACAGTTTTTGCATACAACATTCATCCCATCAGTGACATCGGTGGTACAATCAGTTTAGACCTTGTCATAAACATGACACCCGAACTAAAGAATTTGACAAGGAGTTCTTACAACGTGTCTGTTGTTGCCTGCGTGGACTATAACCTTAGGGCGATTCCCATGTTCCCAAATTTATGTCTGGATCATCTCAATCGTACATCTGAAGCTCACATGCAGGCGAATACAAGTACAAAAGCTAGAGAAGGAAGGGTTCACATACCTCACCCTGAGAATGGGATGTGGTATGTATCGTACAAACCCTTCTGTTACATTACCATGTACGATACCAACAATAACATTAGCTATCAGGAAACTGAGTGCAAAGGTCTGTCTTTGGTGGCTTTATCATATGGTGTAGAGTCATACCCGTGTGGGGCGACCAATTGTGGTGATTTTGGTAGGTGCTACAACTATAACAGTGGTGGCCTTATCTACTCGGCATGTGTGTGTTCGTATGGATATATCGGGTGGGGCTGCACAGATGACAGCAAAGTGTCCTCTTTTAATGATATCTTGTTGGCTGTCCTTTTGCTCACCCTAAGTAATCTTATCTTCATACCATCCATCTACTTCGCCATACGGAGGAGATACTTCACAGAGGCTCTCGTTTATGCTTGCACTATGTTCTTCTCGATATTCTACCACGCATGTGACTCTGGAGAGGACATATACTCCTTCTGTCTGTTCAGGCTGAGTACGCTGCAGTTTTGCGACTTCTACTCGGCTATCCTAGCACTTTGGGTCACTCTGGTAGCCATGGCGGACCTAAGCCCCCTGTGGAGGTCACTGGCGCACATGGCTGGTGCGATAGCTATCGCGTTAGGCACCGAGTACGATCGCACTTCGCTCTGGGTGTTCGTAATCCCCTTCGGCGTCGGCATGATCATCCTCCTGAAGCAGTGGGTGTGGCGATGCCGCCAACAGCGTTCTTGCTACCCCGAAAAGAACTACTACAAGAAATTTTTCTTTCCAGGAGTGCTACTCTTCATCGTCGGCGTGAGCTGCTACACCTTCTTGCAGACCAGGAACAACTACAAGTTTGTGCACAGTGCATGGCATGCCATAATGGCCTTGACGATAGTTTTTCTGCTGCCGTCCAGACACCATAAAGTAGCCAGCAGCGAAGACTCCGATGATTCTTCGACGTCTTCTGCGTCTCTGTGGAAGAGAGGCAGAGCCTACGTCTCAATAAGGTGGCTTAAGAGACGGTAGTGCTGGCTATGCGTAGCGTAAAATATTCTATGCAAGCATGGTGAATGACTCAAAAGGGCCACATTACAACTTAGTACGTTTCGCTATGTCTGTATGTGTTTAGTATGTGCTTTATTACCGTTTAATTTGACGCTCGTAAAATAAGGTGAGATTAGGATTTCATGTCACTATTTTGGGTGATGCAAAATCTGTGATCGATTAGGGATGTGGTATCACTAGACATGGTATGAACTGTAAATGGTTTGTGCATATTACGCCAAGTCCAAACAAATGAGTTTTCATAAAGAAGGTCAACCCAATTG